>PVKB01004341.1:74698-147417 GCA_004027205.1 Ctenodactylus gundi | reverse complement strand
GCATGGATTGTCAGCTGGGAAACGCAGCAGGCCGTGAGTGGATCCAGCCCAAAGGAGGGAAGATGGCGGTTGCAGTCAGCAGCAATGCCACAGGGGTGGGACCACCCAAGCCCCTTGGAGTTCGTGCCTCACCAGCATTTACCCTAGTTGCTGGACATGGAGCTACAGGAGTTAACCCTTGCCCTGCCGGATTTAGGAATTGTTCTGGTCCTATTGCCTGTTATTACCTTATTCATCCCTTTTGTAATGGAAATGTTTACCCTGTGCCATTTTACGTTGGTAGTGCTTAACTCTTTGGTTTGAACAGGAGCTCACAGCTATAAGTTTGTCTTACATCTCAGAGGAGACTATGGACTTGGAGTTTCTTTAGTAGTGCTGAAACTGTTAAGACTTTGGTGACTCTTGCAGAAGGACTAACTGCATTTTGCATGGGGAGAAGGACCATGAGTCCTTTGCGGGGCAGGGGTGGAATGCTGTGGTTAGGATCTGGAATGTCCCCCAAAAGTCTCATGTATTTTGATGTAACCACGTAATGTTGGTGGATTGGGGTCTGGTGTGGAGGGGTGGATTGCAGTTAAGTTAGGATTAATGGTGTGTAGTGGCCACACCTGGATGCAGGAGGGACTGGTTACTGGGCGGAGACCTGAAAGGATACATGAGCTGCACCTGCCTTCCTGGAGGACGGGGACTAGTCTCAACTGGTCTCAGCTTGCCTTCCTGTTTGTCGGGGAAGCTGCCTCCACCTCTCTCTCTGCCATGTACTTTGATTGTTGCCGGCCACCCCTGAATGGACTGTGACCTTCGAGACTGTGAGGTAAAATAAACCTTTCCTAAGTTTGTGGGTGTCGGGTATTGAGTCACAGCAACGAAAAAGTAAGACACTTAGCAAGCTCAATGCACTGAGTTCAATTCCCCAGCACCACATAAAGCTGGGCATGGTGGCACACGCCTGTAATCCCAGCACTCAGAAGGCTGAGGCAAGAGGATTGCTGTGAGTTCAAGGCCAGCCTGGGCTCCATAGTGAGTTCAGGACCAGACTGGACTGCAGAGCGAGACCCTGTCTCAAAGAATTTAATTAAAAATTGAGCCTGATTTTTGCTTATTTACTGTGATTTTTCTTTTTTTAAGGCACTGGGGATTAAACTCAAGACCTTTGTGCTGAGCTGCATCTTACCTTCAGTCTTGTTTTTATTTTGAAAGAGAGATTCACTAAGTCTTTTAAATTATCCAAGTTGGGCTTAAAGTTGCAGTCTTCCTGCCTCAGTCTCCCAGAGTGCCGGGATTGCAGATATGTGACATCCAGTCCAGTTGGCTGGCTTGCTTGCTTTCCTTATTTCTTATAGTTTTGAGGATAAAACCAGTCCCTCGCACCTGCTAAGCACACACTTTTCCACGAAGCTACAGTGAGCTTGGGACCTGGTTGTGCAGTGCGTTGCAGGTACTCACTAATTCAGGGACTGTGGTCAGTCTTGTCTGTTAAACTTGGATTTGCTTTTGTAAGGTGGACACAAGCACAGGCTGCATGTACAGTGCCCAGGCTTGGTATTCCCGTGAGAGCCTGGCTGGCATCATAAGTAAGATTGGGTTTCACTTGGTGCATGGCCTTGTGCTTCTTGTGTAGCTTTGGACAAGGTATTTAACCTCAGTGAAACTCTGTGGCCTCAACTATGAAAGAAACAAATGCATCCCATAGATGAGGATTAAACAAGACAGCGTCGGTGGCGTTTAGTGAAGTATATGTGGTAAGTGTCCAGGAAACGGCAACTAGTGATCCTTACAGCTAAGGCTAATGTTAGTTCCTGAAAGGCTTTCAGGCCTTGAAGGTCACTCTTTCTCCTCTTCTGCCCTTTGCAGGTGGAGCTGCACGTCCACCTGGATGGATCCATTAAGCCTGAAACCATCTTATACTTTGGCAGGTAAGTCCACAGACAAGAGGGGCCTCTCTAGGTTGAGTGGATGCCAGAGCACCTCAGAGGCCTCTCCAGAATCCCAGGGTCACTGCTGCCTCGTGGGTCCCTGTGGGAATCGAGCAGCCTGCAACCAGAAGCTCACCCGTGGGAACATTTCCCTCTGATCCTGGCCTGTCTTGATTGAGGACAGAGCTCTGGAGGGGAGGGCGGTCCCACCTCACCGGAAAGACAGCATCCCCCGCTTGTTCGCCTTACCTCATTGTTTGGAACTGGAAAGTTTCACCCTCCCTCACTGTCTCCTGGTCAGCTCTGGCCCGAACTCAAACATGCTGTCCTATGAGCCACAATTCTTTTGGGCGTCTAGATACCTGCCCCTTGGGCAGAAACTTGAGGTCCTTGGTTGGTTGAACCCAACTCAGAAGTGTATCTTCCATCTTTTTGGGAGAGTTCTGTGAAGTACACTTTAATGTGCCATCTGGCAACCTGTTCCCGCCCTCAGAAGCTCGTGTGGATTTTGTTTAGGTGTGTAATGCAAGCACACTGGCCCTGACCGTGCACTATATGCTCCTTTCTGGGCTTCAGCTGAGTTAACTCAGTGACTCTCCACTTCCTCTTGCTGCTCCCACTTTAAGATGAGCAAATGGAGCCACGATAGTGGAACAACTTGCCCTGTAAACACAGGACAGAGATTTGAGCTCAGGAAGCATGGCCCAAGTCCATGCCCTTGATTATTACTCCAAAGGCAGGGGTTTCAAGAAATAACACAGAAATTGCTTAGCTTAGGGCCTAGCATGTGTTCAGTGTTCCATAAACATCCGATAATGATAATATTAAGTAGCACATTATGGCTCTGGTAAGGAGTTGAAGTCTTGAGCCCTATCTCTGCCTGTCCTTTGCCCATGAGGAGCCACCATCTACCTCTACGTCATTAGGGTGGGATCTTGAGATGGCATCTAATCACAGAGTTTTGAGAGGTCACAGACCATTCATTTATGGCAGCAGGAAGGCGAGATGTCGAGGCCGGGTAGGGTAGAAGGAACGAGGAGGGAGCAACCAGCATGAGAGGGAGTGGAGGGGCGAACCAGGCCGGTGGCCCCCAGGCCTGATCCAGTGGCCTCTTTTCTGTCTCACTGACTCTATTCTCTCCATGTCGTCGTCCTCCAGCTCCCGCCCTTTCCAGTCGTCTCTCTCCCCTCCTTCCCCAGGCTCCTTCATGACTCCCTGCAAGGCGCGCTCTGCATCTGGCTGTTCTTTGCTTTAGTCACTGCCCTGCCTTGAGCCTCCCTGAATCTGGTAGTACCTCCTGACAGGCGCCAGACCGTGTCCTAAGATGTCACTCACCTGCAGAGCTGGGCAAGCCTTAAGGGGGTGACTGGGCCCAGCTGGCCAGCAGTAGAGAATCAGCTGGGCAGAACAGCAGGCACTGAGCATCTGCCCTCTGCATGCCAGGATATAGCATATAGGGCCACCATTCGGTGGTGTCTTAAAGAGATGCACATTTTGTAAGGCACCGAGGCTAGCTGACTGGCCGGCTTATGGGCACCAAAATGAGTTAGGTGGAGCCTCTTTGACACTCACAGGGACTGGGGCTGCCAGATAATGAAGGGAGCATACATATCTGAGGGCTTAGAGAATAAGCATTTATGTAGGAAAACACTTTTTCTTGTGGTACTGAGGATGGAAATCGGG
The DNA here is from genome assembly GCA_004027205.1 of Ctenodactylus gundi. NCBI lineage: Eukaryota > Metazoa > Chordata > Mammalia > Rodentia > Ctenodactylidae > Ctenodactylus > Ctenodactylus gundi. The sequence continues at coordinate 143,818 of PVKB01004341.1, read as the reverse complement.
GCCTCACACATGCTAGGTGAACACTCTACCATTGAACTACATGCTGCCTGCCCCAGCCTCTGAATCTCCCCCCCCCCCCCCCCCCCCCCCACCTTAAAAGGGACCTTCTTGTTTCAGCATGGAGTATTTCTCCTCTCCTTGAAGAATTTCACTTTAGTTCCTTTTTATTTTTTTTAAAGTTCTGTTGCCTACATTTGTTTGGTTCCTCAACGTGCCCTTTATCTGTTTTTCATCTTGTCCCTTATGTTGGAAGCATTTTTTTTTTTTGGCTGTTTCCTTTTAAAGTGGAGAAACTGAGGCCCCGGGTCACCCCTGAGAGCCAGGGAAAGGCAGGGGCAAGGGGGGAGGGCAGGACTGCGTAGCTCCCTGGGCCTTCCGCTAGAGCTGCCGCCCGGCCTTGCAACAGCATCCTGGACAGGGCAGGCTGTTTGAGAACAGGGGAAGTCCTGGCGCCGCCTCTGCTCCGGGAACTGTGGTGCTACAGTTACTGCCCTGATAACCCCCAACTGGGCACAAGACCAGTTAGTTCTGCACACTCCTGAGGAGGAAGTCATGGGCTGTCTGTAGGCACTAGCCCACTAGGGATGTGGAGGGTGTGTACACGTGCGTGCATTCACACACAGGGACCTCAGCCCCTCTTTGTCCCTATGCGATTTGTCAGCTTGTCATGGCTTAGGGCCAAAAGGTCTTGGAGTCCATCCAGGTTCTATAGGCCTGGGCCCCGATGTCTCTCTCCAAGGGTGGAGCCGAATTAGAGATACCATGTTTCCTGCTGGGGTCCTGCCCATTGTGCCTTCTCAGGCTGCTCCTCTACCCTCATGGTTTTGTTCCCAGGAAGAGGAAGATCCACCTCCCAGCTGACACAGTGGAGGAACTTCAGAACATCATTGGCATGGAGAAGCCACACTCCCTTCCATACTTCCTGACCAAGTTTGAGTACTACATGCCTGCTATTGCGTAAGTTGCCCCAGCCTGGGGCAGCAGTGATCCCTGTGACCAGGACTGGGCCTGCGCCCCAGCTGGACGGCTACAGGAGGTGCTTGAAAGTCCAGTCCTGCTTCTTACCATTGTCTCATTTAGAGCTGCATGGCTCTCTGAGTCTGACGACCTGACCTCCCCAACGCCACGCCAATAAGATGTCAAATAGAGAACCCTTTGGCCTGGGTAAACTGAGGTCTAGAGAAGACGTGCCATCTGAGAAAGAACAGGTCACGAACCTGGGTTTCCTGTTCCCCAGTGCAGAGACTCATGTTGTGAGGGGATAGAAGGCTGGATTCTTACAAGGGGTGGGTGTAAATCTGTTTAATTTCTGTCTTGAGTCAAGTAGGGCAAGGAATATTGTGGGAAGGCTCAGAAGTTGGCATGGAAGAGTGCTGGAGAGAAATTCCAATGAACTGAGGCCAATTCCCTGTCCCAAACTCTCCAGTGTAAAAGCCAAGGACCCCGTTATCAGGGGCATATGGTACCCTAAGGTCACCTCCTGATCTTCTTCCTCATTATGCCCTTCTCAGTCCTCTCCTGTCCTGGACACGAGCTAACCTCCACCCTCAGGCCCTCTGCTCCCACTGTTCTCTTTGCCTGGATAAGCTGCAGAGTTCCTTACCTCCTTCCCAGCTCTGATCAAGTGCCCCTTTCTCAGCACGCTGATGAGCACTACAGCTGCCTTTCCTGCTCTGTCTGTACAACTGACGTAGGGTACATCTCATCCGCTTGCCCACCTCTGTTAGAAAGCAGGCCCTGTGAGAAGGGGTCCGGCCTGCTGCTTGCTGGGCACCTGCGTGTAGGATGTGTGGTGGTAGCGTAGGGCCGGTCTCTGTACCCCTTTGGGGAATGCAGGATTCCACAGTGACTAGGGAGAAGGAGGTGGTTGGGAGATATACAAGGAGCATGTTCCTCTGAGTGGAAGGCCAAGCCCAGGCTCAGGGCGTGACCCCTACCCCATAGGAGGCAACGCCCTGAAGGTATTTCAGTGATGACCCTCCCTGGAGGATCCCATTTCCCCAGGATTGGGCATGTTCTCATGAAGCACTTTCCTGCCTCCCCTCACACATTCTACTCGCCAGTCTGTTGATACTCTGGTGGAAACTTCCTGCTAGGCACAGTCCAGAGGCTTTTCATCACCACACATAGAGGCTCCAGAAGGTCAGTTTGTGCATTGCTTCTGACGCCAGTATTCAGTAGTAAATACTTTTAGCCTAAACTCCACTCTGCTCCAAACACTGACCTAGGTGCAGTTTATGAAGTATGGCCATCAGTCCTCGTAACCCTTTGAGGTAGGTGTCAGAGAGGGTGACTAACCCAGGGTGACATGGCAGATAAACATGACTGAGTCCTAGGTTCCTTTATCCAAGTCTCTCTAGACTTACCTAGGTGTGACCTTTTATTTCTTTTTCCCTGCCAGTCAGCCAGAAAAGGGTTTGACCTGTGAAAGGCTTTGGCCAGCTTCATTTGTTCTGGATCTTTTGAGGGACTTGGAGAAGGTCATCCCTAACCACTTTTTTCCCTTCCCAGGGGCTGCAGGGAGGCCATCAAGAGGATTGCCTATGAGTTTGTGGAGATGAAGGCCGCGGAGGGCGTGGTGTATGTGGAGGTGCGCTACAGCCCACACCTGTTAGCTAACTCCAATGTGGAGCCAATTCCCTGGAACCAGGCTGAGTGAGTGACAGCCCTAAAGGGAGTTATGCTGAGGGTGTGGCTGGGTGGCCCAGCTCGGAGACCAGGGGGTATACTGTTGAGGCTCCCTGACCCTCATCTGGTCCAGGGCTTTAAAACGATGACTTTAACTTTTCCGTAAGACTATGCTTCCCATCCCTCACCTTGGGTTGTTTTGATCTTGGACAAAAGCATTCAACTACATCTTGCAACCTATCGTTCAGGACACAGGCCTTCTGTCCGAGAAATGTTAACCAGCTTGGCCAGCAACTTCTAACTCAGGGTCTGAGCCTAATGGTGCTCTCCATCCAGGACAGGGAGGTTGATAGCTCACACCACCACACAGGGGTCTAGACATGTGCCCACACTGCGAGGAGGGCTGGCCGGTGTACACCAGGGCTGAGATCATCTGTCTCACCTCAGAGGAGGTGGGTCACTGGGGCGAGGATCCTCTTCTCTCTGCTCAGGCCCATTCCCCCTTCCTCTCTCTTCACAGAGGAGACCTCACTCCAGACGAGGTAGTGGATCTAGTGAACCAGGGCCTACAGCAGGGGGAGCAAGACTTTGGGATCAAAGCCCGGTCCATACTGTGCTGCATGCGCCACCAGCCCAGTGAGTATGATTACAGGCTGTCCACTGTTTCTGGCCTCAACCCAGTAGCCTAGCTATGAGCCTGTGCCTGGGCTGCCTGTGCTCCCCACCCCAAGCATGGTATCTACTGGAGATATCAGCGGTTTTCTAGGGCTTCCTGAAAGTACCAGAGGCTAGGAACTTCTTGAAATCGCTTTCTTCCCCAGGAAGGCCAGGCTTCGATGGCCATATGATCTGTGGGAAACTCAAAATCAAAATAGCCTGAACAGTGGAAAGCCATCAAAGCACACAGTCCCCCCCCAGAGGTCCTGTGGACCAGCCTTGCCTTGCTGGCTCACAGAGCCTGTGCATAGGTCTGATTTCTAGGGTTGCTGAGGGTTCTCCCTTGTCACTGACACTGATCCCATCTCTAGGGCTTGAGTTTCATGACTCAGATCCCAGTGTGTGATCTTGGGTGAGTCATGCCACGTCTCTAGACCTCGAGGGGAACCTGAGCCAAGAGTTGATACCAATCTCCCACATGCTATGGGCAGTGATTTGCATACATTTCTTCTAATCATTACAGCAGCTTGGCGATGGGACCACCACTGTTAAATCGTATTTGACAAGTGGGGAAACTGAGTTAGAAAAGGTACAGATCAGCCTCTTGCTCTTCATTCAGAGAGGCAGGAAGTCCTCATTTGAACCCAGAGCCATCTGGTCCCAAAGCCTCTGTCCATTTGTTCTCTGTAAATGTGTCATTAATAACTTTATGGGTTAAGTGCATAACAGCAGGCTGAGTTACGTTAGATTAAATGTGATACTTTATTTCCTCATCTTCTGAGATGGGTAAGCCATCTTGCGGGTGTTGTAGGAGCTAGGTGAGGGAAAGAGCCACTGGGTCACTTTCTGAGCTGGGCCTTGCTCTTAGAGCCCCACACAGCCAGGGCAAAGCCCGCTTTGACACCATACAGTAGTGGTGGTGTCTCCTCTGGGCAACAGGGAGTCTGAAGCTCTGGACAGAGCAGTTTGCCAAAAGCCATTGGATAAAATATGACAATCAGGATATGGAAACCAGACACTGGGCCCTCTAATCTTGTGTTGGGGGGGTGTGTGACATAGAGGAGAGGGATACGGAGCCCCTGCTCCACGGTGTTGCTGATGGAACCCTGGTGGGAATCTCACCGCAGGCTGGTCCTCTGAAGTGGTGGAGCTGTGTAAGAAGTATCAGCAACAGACTGTGGTGGCCATTGACCTGGCTGGCGATGAGACCATCAAAGGAAGCAGCTTCTTCCCAGGGCACGTGGAGGCCTACAAGGTTCGCATCTGTATGCAGGGAGGCTGGCTCTGGGTTAGCTTGTGTGGAGAACTTAATATGGGTGGGCGCAGTGTGGCCTCCTGAATTCCTAAGGGCACGTGGGCTGGGACTGGGGCTCAGAACTAGGTATAAATAAAAATTCCTGAAGTTGGGTGTGAGGGCACAGGCCTATAATCCCAGTATACAAGAAGCTGAGGCAGGAAGAGCGTAAGTTCAAGGGTAGCCTGGGCCACATAGCAAAACCGTTTCGAAAAGACAAAACAAACCCACGGTATTGAGAATACTGTGTTGAAAACTGCATCTGCCTACGACTAGCTTTTTCCTCAGTTCCACACTCTCTTTGGTATTAGTCCTGTACTTCCCAAGTTTCAGCTTCTCACACTATAAAATGGGTATCATACTATGTGTGACATACCGGATAATGTGAGCAAACCGTCTCAAACAGGACCTGATGCAGTAACTGTGTAATGAAGGACAGCTACTGCTGAGGTTCTGCCTGGAGGATAAGGCCAGCCTGCCCCGTGCCGTTGAAGTAGCTAGCCTGATAGTGGGGAGAGGACAAGCTTGCCAAAACTCCAGTCTTGAGTGTAATGAAAGCAGGACCTGTCTGGGCCTGGCCTTGGCGCCCTGATCTGGCTCTTTCCCTTCCAGGAGGCCGTGAGGAGCGGCATTCACCGCACTGTCCATGCTGGGGAGGTAGGCTCCGCAGAGATGGTCAAAGAGGTGAGAGCTGCTGGCCAAAGGCCCCTTCTTCCCTGCTTCCTCCTGGCCCCTGCTCCCCATACTCTGCTCCCTCTGCTTCTCCACAGGCTGTGGACATACTTAAGACAGAGAGGCTGGGACACGGCTACCACACCCTGGACGACAAGGCCCTTTACGGGAGGCTGCGGAGCGAAAACATGCACTTTGAAGTGAGTGAGGACTGGAGCGTCTGTCCCTGGCTGTCCCACTCCCATCCTGGCCAGAGGCAGAAAGGGAGGTGATTATTGCATGAGTGGTCAGTGGGAATTCAGTGGTAAGCGTGGAGGGTTTGTGGGACTCGGCCAAGGCCTGTACAACCCCAGCAATAAGGGCACTGAAGCAGGTGGCCTGACCACAAAGGGCACGAGGAGGTGCAGCCCTGTCAGCCATATACCTCCTCTTGCAGGTCTGCCCCTGGTCCAGCTACCTCACCGGTGCCTGGAAACCAGACACGGAGCACCCAGTGGTTCGGTGAGTTCTGACCCCAGGCCCTGTTCAATTCCATTTCTGGAAAGCTAAGGACGGGGAGGAAAATGCTGAACAAGACACCAGCCGAAGATCTAGGTCTATTAGGTATAAAAATCTACTTGGAAGCAAGTGTTGCTGCTTTGGTCCTACAAATAAGGAGTCTGAAGCTCAGATGTGCTCTATCTTGATTAAGATGCCTTACATACTAACTAGTAGAGCTGGGGACCCCTAGAGCTCATTCAGTCATAAAAATGTCTCACTGCCCCCAAGGGGAAACTTTCAACTCCTCAGTTGTCCCAACTGCCTCCTGGGCCTCTGGAAGATGAGTCTCTCCTGCTCACCTGTGTGTTCTACGCTCTTGGTACCTCAGACACTCCTGAGCACAACCCTGAATCCCTCCCCTGGATGGTATCTCCACTCTACCTGCTCCCATCCCAGTCTAACCAGGACAAAGGTTCTCCTTCTGTCCTCTAGTTCAGCCCTGGGGCAAGGAATCAGACCTGAGGAGGGCAAAGGTACCTGCCCCTGAAGCAGGATAAGGACAGGAAGTACTTACATACAACGGGGGAGTTGGCTGTGATGTTCTGACAAGAGTCCTCAGGCTGACCTTAAGAACATGGCGTGTGAGGTGCCCGGGGGCACACCCTAGTACAGGTTCTGGGAAGCATGTGGGTATACAGCTTGTGGGCTGGAGAAAGTTCAAGGCCATTTACACAGACATGCTGGATGAAGGAGAAGCAGAGTCCAGGAGATGACGTAGCAAGAGGGCCTAGGATAGAACTCAGATGGACGGTGACATTTAAGGGACAAGAAGAGGAGGGCTGGAGTAGCTCAGCAGTTAAAGCTTTTGCCTAGCAAGCTCAAGGGTTCAGTTCCCAGCACTCAAAAGGCTAAGGAAGAAGGACTGACCTGAGTTCCAGGTCAGCTCCATAGTGAGTTCAGGACCAGCCTGGACTATAGAGCAAGCGAGAGAGTCAAAAGGAAAGCCAAAAATGTAGTATTAGGCTAATCCAGGGAAGGGGCATCAATAACAGTTAAGTGTCACATTCTATTGCACAAGGTCAGAGCTATGAGAGATCCATTAGGTTTAGCTTGCTGGAGTGAGGCTAAGGATGGATGGATGGATGGGCTAGGTGCCAAAAAATTCTCCTGGACTGATGATATGAAGGGGAAGGTGGCTCAGGATGGTGGCTGAAGGGAGCATTGCTTTCTCAGCCTTCCAAGCCCCCATTCTCCCTGGCTTTCACATCTGACCCTTCCCTGCTTTTGTTTGGCTCAAGATGGGCTTAAGTCTTGAGTTGCTGGTTACATGGCCTTGGACGAAGCCCCAAGTACTTAGAATTTGTTTCCTCCTTTACTAGAATACAATCCTTCAGGTCTGTCTAAGGTTGCATGAGGATCAAAGGGGTAAGATTCAACAGGTGATAGTCACAAAAGTGTAACAGAAGGCTCTTCTCCCTTCCCTTCCCCAGTTTCAAGAATGACCAAGTTAACTACTCGCTCAACTCAGACGACCCACTCATCTTCAGGTCCACTCTGGACACCGACTACCAGATGACCAAGCGGGACATGGGCTTTACTGAGGAAGAGTTTAAACGACTGGTGAGTGGTGTAAGCTCTGCCATGATTCCTGGCCCCAGGGGTATGTGAGGCTTGCAAGTTATGTCCAAGCCCTGAAGCCTCCACAGACCTGGAGGGGAGGGAGCCTGGAAGTCTGTGCCATGCTAAACCAAGCATCAGATGCCTTCCACAGAAGACATGAAGATACAGACTAAATTCTCTGTAGCCCAGGCTGGCCTTGGACTCATGGCAATCCTCCTATCTCAGCCTCCCAAGTGCTGGGATTACAGGTGTGCACCACCAGCCCTGGCTTCAGACATCTTGACTAAAGGCCTGGTAGCACGCTCAAAGGTTCTCTCTCCCCAGAAAGATGTGCCTGCCTGTGAAAACTGGCACCCTTGATGCTGTTTCCAGATACCCGGCTGTCTTTGACCTTGGGTTAGGATGCCTTGAATCGCCACGTCCAGGGGTTTTTCTGGCCTCACACATCACACACAGGCTTCTGCAACCTCCTCCTCACATCCCCATATCAGACAGTGGCTATAGTAAGAGGTTACTGGGCTAGAGGCATAGCTTAGTGGTTAAACTACTTGCCTAGCATGCGCAAGACCCTGGATTGGATTTCCTAGTACCACATAACAATTAGCTGGGTATGGTGGTACAGGCCTGTAATCCCAGCGCTCAGGAGGCTAAAGCAGTAGGATTGCTGTGAATTCAAGACTAGCCTGGACTACATAGTAAGTTTAGGACCAGTCTAGACTACAGACCAAGACCCTGCCTCAAAAAAAAAAAAAAAAAAAAAAAGCCTCATATCTCTGCTCCAGTACTTGCAACTATGTTACCTGGGACAAGCACCACCTGAGCTTCACTGCCTCTATTCATGAAGATGGACTATCACTAGGTGCCAAGGGCCTCCCTCCTTGCTCGTTGGTTCCATGGTTTCAGGTTGTCTGTCATCTTGGTCCTTCTAGAACATCAATGCTGCAAAGTCCTGCTTCCTCCCAGAAAATGAAAAGAGAGAGCTCGTCGACCAGCTCTACAGAGCCTATGGGCTGCCACTGCAGGCTGCTGCTGGTATGTTCCTCTCTGGATTCTAAATGGTTGCCTTGCCCTGGCTCATGCCTGACTTCTGGCAAGAGCTCTTCCTCTTAGATAGCACCAAGAGTGTGTGATGACTGCTTTCTTCCTGGGCCTGGCTGGTGGCAGCCTCTCATCGAATTGACTTATTTTCAGTGTAGTTGCTTTCTGAATATGCTGGCCTAAAGGGAGATTTCTCGAAGGCCAGTCCAAAGCATATCTGGGTGTTTCCATGGCTGCCCAAAGCCCCAAGGGCAGGAAGCTGGGTCAGAGCCTACCTTGTTGTGGCTTCTTACTTCCTAAATGGCGTTGGCAGGGCATTCCCTGTCTCGTCATCCGTATAAGGTAATTCCCTTCTGGTGGCGGAGTTGGGATTTTTAGTGTCGTAGGGGGTCCTGTGAGTTGCCTGATCTTTCTGCTTCTCTGATATGACCATCAGGGAAGGACCCCTAAAGATGGCATGGCCATTTCTATGGGTGGAATCTGCACAACTCTGGTTCAAGTGACACTCTTACCTGATTCCTTCAAAAGAACAAGGTTTCAATAGCCAGCTTCTCTTCCTCTTGAAATACCATACACACAAACCTCATATGGCTGAGTTTCTCCTCAGATTGTGAACCCTGCCCAGGACCCAAGGCCCTTGCCAGTGATATGAATGAATCTGAAACCCACCTCCTCAGGGGACTGAGGCTAAAAATCTGGTGCTCAGTACAGCAGCTGGTGTTGAATAGCACAGAGTGTATGGTATTTCAGTCCCAGCCAGAAGACCTGGATGGGGTGAGAATAGAAGGAGCCCTTGGGGGTCCCTCACGTGGCAGCTTGCTTGGCAGCCAGGCCTGAGCCCTGTGCAGGCTAGGAATAGAGCCCAGCCCCTCTTCGGGTCTTCCTTTCAGGTTCTGGAAGCACATGGTTGGGTGAGGGAGAGATGGAGAAGGTCTTACCAGATGCCCAGCTGGGGGTGGTGCTGGCCACGGGACCCTTGGCCTTTTCTCAGCAGCTTCTGTTACAGAAGGCTGGGAAAGTGATGGAGCCCAACAGACTTAAGATTTGAGAATCAACTGTCACTACTGAAAGGAGAAATCATTTTTCACCAGTCACACAAATCACCAGCATTTATTTCCTGGGCCTGGGTCACTTATATAGGTAGAAAGGGCAAAGAATCAGTCAGGTTTGAGCCAAAATTCCTTTCCTACAAATGGATCTGCTGAAGCTCCATGGGGGAGCCTCAGAGCTGCATAGATGGTCAAAGTTGAGCTTAAAATGATTTCAAGAACAAACAAAAAAACCTGATGGTCAGCTCCCTCCCTCTCTGCTGGAAAGAAAGGCTTTAAGTTCTTAAAAGTGTTTTTTAAAAAGGGATAATCAGGTCTTGATCCAGAAGGCTGGGGTTAGAAAGGAGGGGCAGTGCTGGGACATGGCCCCTGTCCAGGTGGCCCACTGGAGGAGGACTCCCCGGGTGCTCTGCCCCGGTAGAGTAGGCAGGACCCAGCCCAAGCCCTGCGCCGGATAAAAAAAAACAACATCCTGTGGTTACATCCTGAGCACAGGGAGAAGATGGCGGGGCAGTGGAGCCTGGGGTGTGGGCAGAGGACTTTCTCAGGGTTAGAGGCCATGGAGGCCTATCAGTCAGGCATGGCTGGCCTGGAACATGGGCTCAGAGAAGAGGCTGCTGAGCCAGTATCAGTTCCCATTCTAGGAGTGGGCAGCACGTCACTCTTCCAGCCTCTGTGGACAGTCAGGCTCAAGATGAAGTGGTCCCATCAGTGCTTTCAGGCTGGTTGCCGGCCTCCTTGTCCGTGGCGCTTGCTTCTCCCTGTCCTTCTGGAAAGTAAAGAGAGGAATTGGTCTTGCGTTGTAGCCCAGGCAGGCTTTGATCTCAAACAATCGAGGGTTAGAAAGGTCTAACCAAACTGCTAACAGTGGCTAGGCCCCAGGGAGTAAGACAGGAGCTGCATTAAGGCTAGTACTGGCCAAAGGGAAATTTATCCTGGTCTGTAATAGTGTACATTTTACCATGAGAATGTGTGCAATGTTACGGGCATAATTACAAGGAAACTGAAGGTCAGCATAGTGCACAGAGGCTAAAAGCATGAGGTGAAAGGCTACTGAAAATGACTGTTCTACAAGTTCCCTAGAGAGAGCGGGCAGATGGCTCAGCAATGGTACGGCTTCTTCTGTGCCAGTCCTAGTTCTCCCGTGGCAAGGGGCAAGGTCTTTAAGCCCTTTCTAGTCCACAAGCACCCTTTGGACTTTCTCGGAGACTGCTGCTGTAGAAAATGTTCTCTATAGCTGGACAGAGTACTCCTGCCTCTCAATGTCTGGCCTGTTTCTCTTGTTACTACACAAAGGAAGGAAGCACTTGTACTCCCTAAATAAGTAAATAACAAGAAAGGGAAAGGTGTGTGCACAGCATGCTAAGAAGTGCTGACAAACACAAACTGGCAGGGCTGGAGGAATGGCTCAGTGGTTAAAGTGCTTGAGCAAGCGCTAGGCACCCGTAGGGGGTAAGGAGTATCGCTTTCCTTCCTGTCCCAGGTGTGTATGGGTCTCCTGGAAGTTGTGAACAAAGAGAGCCTCCCCAGGCTCTAATCAAGGCCTGCTAGGTCAGAAGCCCTGGCCTTGAGTCCACTGGACTGAGTCAGCCCCACACTGCTCACTGTGAGGCCCAAAGATGCCTTGGTCAAACACTGCCCCTGACTCGGCCATGAGTGCTTCACATCCTTGCAGTAAGCACTGCTGTGCCTTATGTCTGAAGCAGAGAGGGCAAATGGAGAAGGGCCTGGGTCTAGGACTGAGAGACCGAGCAGCTACAATGGCTTTGGTAGAGGGGAACAAAGTTTACCAAAGCTGAGGGAAGGATACAGAAGCCTTGAGAAAGCCCCTGGCAGTATGCCCAACACAGCAGCTGGGACGCTGTTCATACAGTCATGCAGTGAGCAGCCAAAGAGTAAGCACCTCTGTTGTGCACTGTACGCCACCAGGCACCGAGGGCACGAGGCAAAGTCTGTGCTGGAGCAGCTCAGACAAGGGGAGGTTCTGTGAAAGGTGCCCGTGGAGGCATCCTTGGGAAGAGAGCCTCCCTCTGCTTGAGGTGGCTGTAGTCAGGGAAACTAGTCAACAGAGCAGGTGTCCGCTAAAATAAGCAGCCAGACAGGCAGGGAGAGGTGGAAGAGCCAGGTGAGGGGTGCAGGTCTCAAGGGACTCTCAGAAGCCAGCTATACTTTACTGTGGTTGGATGAGAGGGTGCCTGGTGAGGGAAATGGTGCAACTTGAGGTGGCATCCAGACCTCAGGGAGGGCTGACAGACCCTCAAACAGTAAGACCTGAGTGGGGTTCTCAGAGTGGGTGTCAGGGAGTTCTCTCTGCATAAAACAGTCATGCTGTATTCACTTGCTATGTCATCCTGAGCAAGCCATTTCTCTGGTACTCAGTTTGTCTATCTTCTAAAGGGTTGGACTTTCCTTCCTCCTCCCAAGTCTTCTCTGTTCCGCCATTCACACTTAACTCTGAGCATTAGACTGGGGCCACACAGGGAAAAACAAGGTTAGGTGCTCCAAGGTGTCTGACAGTAACAGACCCAACCTGGAGCTGCCGTGCACTGTGGAAAGTGATGGGACAGAAACACAGCCTCTGGTGCCATGGGAGCCAGACAGGGTGACCGACGGCATGCCAAAGAACATCCAGGTCTGACTGCCAGAGCTGAGCCAAGCGGGTGGGAGGATGGAGGGAAAACTAGGAGGAAGCAGGAACGTCCTGGACACCTGGGTAGAAGACGTGGCCTTTCCTCTAGGCCTTCATCCAGCCTGGGGCTACCAAGAGCCTGCCATGTGCAGGCAGAACAGAAGGCCCACTCCTAGAGCTCAGAGTTAAACAAATGACACTTTGTCTAGGAGTAAAATGCCTGGGGATAGGTGCTTGAGTCGCCTGAAAAGGTCCCTAAGAAACCTGCTATCTGAGCTTGGGAACAAGGGTAAGAGGAGAGCAGCCCCAGCACCAGATGAAGGAGGCACCGCACAGCTGAGTTGAGTGAGGCCGAAGCGCCTTCCAGGGAAGACTGCAGCGTGGCTGAGAAGCACACCAACTGATGTGGGGAAAGGAGAAGGCAGCCTGGCACCAAGGAAGTTCCCAAGGCAGGCAGGCTGCTCCTACTGCAGGACTGCCAAGGGGCACTGAGGAGTCCGGCCTTCCCTGAGTGGGATGCCACGGCAAGGGGGGGGGGGGGAACGGGCAGGGCGGGGCGGCGGCGTGACAGACGCATGATGGGGCAGGAGGGCTAGAAGGAACACTGCTGGCTGCCATGCAGTGCACCGCACGTGGGAGGGGCCGGGAGGCAGGAACGGAAAACACTGGCTAGGTGGCTGCTGTACATTCAGAAAGAAGCACAGGAAGCTGAGCTGAATTAGGAAAAAGAACTGATAGGATCTGTGCACGAACTGGGGAGATGGTGGAAGGGAAGAGCCCTGGATGTGCAGCCAAAGTCCTTAGGGCCTGAGGTGCTGGCACCCTCCAGTCTAGCATTTGGCTGGACTCCGCCATTGACCATGGACCGCCCCATTTGCATGCAGCTACTTTTCTAAGGCAGCGTGGGAAACGTGGGACTTAGGGGCCAGTGTGGAGCTGGCTGAAAACCTCTGGCATGCCAGGACACTGGAGACCACTGGCTCTCACCTGCCCCCTCCAGTGCCAGCTCGCCCATTTCACCAGCCAGCTTCCTCACACTCACAGCCTCTGAGTCACTCTGTATGTCAGGGACTGCGTTCCGACGGCCTGTCCGATCACAGGAGATGAAGTCTGAGTAGGAGGACTCAACCTCCATCATGCCCGTTGCATTGCTTCTCAGGCCTGTGGGGACAGGAGGCAGAGGTAAGACACGGCTGCATTCTGATAAAATGAAAGCTACTCCCTTTTTCACTAAAGACAGCAGAAAACACAATGTATTTTAAAAATCCACCACTGATAATAAGTCACAAATCTATACCCAGATAAGCAACATCAAGAACATACACTCATCACTTATATTCGTATATTATAATACTAACAGGACATTTATCAGCATCATGTGCTGGGTACTGTGTAGGTGTAGCAGAAGTTGCAATGAATGGTCCCCACCCTCACAGAATTTAGTTTTCTGGAGACTGCACCAAATTACTTAGTGTCCAGGTACGTAGTAGGCAATATCACAGCTCTGAGAGCTTCAAGCGTGCTGGAGTGACTGCCAGGACAGGACGAGGGCTCAGGGTCAGGAAGTGAACATTTTAGCTACAATTCAAGGGTGGTCAGGCATTACCCTGATGAAGAGTGAGAAGAATATAAGCAGAGGGGACAGCATGTGTGAGGAAGGAAAGCATGACAGGACAGAAAAGCGGAAAGAGCCAGCAAGTTGGAATGCAGCAGGAAGAAGGGTGACTTCAAGCATAATGCCAAGGTGGCAGGGGCCAGATACCACCTGAATCTTGAATTCTGAGGGGTTTTAGGCCAGGTCATTCTTAATTTGTATATTTTCAAAGACAGTTGTAGAGTGCAGGAGGAGCCGGGCCTAAAAGGGAGTAGGATATTCCTGTAGAGTTCAGATGCAAGATTGGGGGGGGGGCAGTTCTAGATGTAATTTGGATCAACAGACTGTTTCATTAATGCAAAATTTAGGTTACTTTATTTAAATCAGCAGGTTGAATACCAGCAGCATTTTTTTAATAATATGCTGAAAGTAAGATCCGGCGTAAGCTTTTAATACCTTCCTGAGTAGTCATAGTTAATTTTGCAACATGAATTAATAAGTTTGGCTTATTGAAATAGGGAATAACAGAATATTTTGGGAGTGAAGATGCAGTGGAAATTCAAGTTAGCCATGCTAACTCTTTTGAGTTGCCTGATAGTCCTCCAAGGGAGGCTGTACAGGTGCACAGGCCAAATTGGCTAGAGCTCAACAGAGAGACGGGATAGAGGGAGGGGCTAAGATATGAAAGTAGAAATTACTTCTGAGATGGTAGTAATACAGCCTAGAGGAAGAAGAGGACCATATATTTATATAATTATTTTAGGAGCTAGGAATGTAACTCAATGGTAGAGCATCTGACTAACATGCACAAGGCCCTGGGTTTTAGCCCACTGCAAAAATCATCTGGGGATCATCACATATGTTGTGTTTTATAGCCTACTCTTTGGAACAAAGCTCTTGCCCTGCTCCAGGCGTCTGGTTCCCCACCTATAATCTAAAGGTGGGACCAAAATTTGGTGCAAGGCAATTCCTCCTATTTCCAGCAGATGGCGGAAACTGCTTATCTTAGCTTCCGCCAGAGCCAGTGCCCTAGCTGTACTCTGCCTCCTCCTCAGTGAAAGGAACTCCCAGGGGTAGTTGCTTCTGCAGGTCACAGAGCTTCACTCCTGTCCTTTCTCTATGGGGAAGGTGCTCAAAGCTTCAGAAATGAAAAATGCCCTGTTTCAATAATGGTAACAGTAAATACAATTATGATAATGCTAACGATAATACTAAAAGTAACCTTATCAGCTGCTCATGTTTATACATATCACTTTCTTAATGACCAGCACAGCCCCCGAGGTAAACTCATAACCATGCATCAGAGGCTCCTAGGCCCAGGCTTTTCCTCCATGCCACACCTGCAACCCTGGGCAGGCCCCAGAGCCTGGGCTTCTCTAGCTCCTTTCCTCTAATTAGAGTACCAGCTCCATGAAAACAGGGATTTCGGGGGGAAGGAAGCAGGGGAACTGAGTATTTTGTAGCCTCGATTTTTACCATGCCAAATTGAAAGGCCTAACTCGGGTAGCTGAGCCAACATGGATAGGATGCTCCACCCACAGATTCTCTAACCGGCACCTGGTAAAGAGCAGGCACTCCATAAATATAATAATGTTGGGATTAAGTTTCTATCCAACCACTTTTATCCTGGTCTTCTCATTATAAGTCTGTGGAGATAAAGAGACCACTCCTCAGAACCATTGGAAAGGCCGCCGTCTACTACAGAATGCTGAGCTGCAGCTTGCCTGCTATCTCCAGGATCAGACACCGTGAGATAGAGTTACAGGCTCATCTGAAAGGCCAGCCTCTGCTGGAGTAGCCTCCACAGGCTCTGACCTCTCCCTTATGTTGCATTATTTCACAAACTGTCCTGTGCAGGAAGTCTCCCTTCCTGCTCTGCAGCAGAAATGGTACTGAGCTCAAAACCCATTCCTGGACATACCAAGCAGCCAATATGGTGGCTTCTCTCATCTAAAGCACACGTACGCCATTTTTCTTCCACATTTGTATTCTTCTTCACTTATACTCTTTAAAGACAACAGGAAAACAGAAAAACTTCACTGTTGAAATTTGTGCCAGAAATTGGAGAATGTTAACCACTGAGGGCATAGCTAACTGGCTAAAGACCCTGGATGCAACTCCCTACCACCACCTATGCTGGCTGTGGTGGTGTACATCTGTAACACCAGTACTCTGGTGGCTGAGGCAAGAAGATGCCGCATGTCTGGGGCCAGCCTGGGCTCCACAGTGAGCTCAGGACCAGCCTGGACTATCAAGTGAGACCCTGTCTCAAAACAAAAGAAATCAAGCCAGTACAGGTGGCACAGGCCTATATCCTCAAGCACTTTGGGAGGCTGAGGCACAAAATTGCAAATTCAAGCCCAACTGGAGCAATTTAGCAACTTAGCCAGACCCTGTCTCAAATAAATAAAAGAAAGGCACTGAGGATGTAGCTCTGGGTGCAGGCCCTGTGCACAATCATCTGTATGCCAAACACAGCAAAACAAAGCCAGTATGTATCAAGAAACTTCAACTATTTTAAATATCCCTAAGCTAGTAAGTGAGTTCCTAACAATTTATTCTAAGAAAATAATCCAAGTTGTGTATAACGGTGTCCATCACAGTATTTTAAAAATAGCAAAAGCTAAAGACACAAGAATGAGCTCTTAAATAAGTGGTTCAGTTAAAGGTGGCATGGTCTGGGAAGTTTTCCTTGATGTGGCAGCAATGGGTGCTATTACAGAGTAAGTGGGTAAAGCTAACAGTCAAGCCAAGTCTAATATTCCCCCACCTCACTCCTATCTTAGGACCTTACTTGATGCTAAGGAATGAAGTTCACTTAACTGGATGTGATGGCACATGCCTGTAATCCCAACACTTAGGAGGCGGAGACAGAAGGATTTCAGTGAGTTCAAGGCCAGCCTGGACAAGAGAATTCCTCATCTCCCAGAGGTTTAGGGCCTTTGTGGGGTCGAGATGCTTGTAGGGCATGTGACTGACCTTAAGTGTCCAGCATGAGGGGGAGGAGCCCCGGTTTGTGGCCCCAGGCCTCTCAGGCCAGGTCAGAGGCTATAGCAACCAGCAGGTGCTTGCTCTGGCCCTGCCAGGTTTCCCCACAGGAAGCCACTTTTTTCTCCCAGGGGATTTTACTAGTCTCTCCAGCATGTAAACCAGAGGCCCAGGCTCTGCCAAGAGCCATGTGATCTATTCTAAGTCTGGAGCTCTTAGTCCTCATCGTTCAGGCAGATTCCATTATAGCTCCAAATTATTTTCCAAATATACTTGAAAGGTCATTTCCTGTTTTCTTTTCTAAAAAAAATTAAGTATTGCAGAAGCCATATAAAAAGCAGACTTTTGTAGAGGCCCTGGAGCCCAGAAATGAGACTTGGTCCATGGGAGAGGCTCCTCAGAGGTCAACAAAATGGCTTCTCTGAGGACAGAAAGGGTGCTAGAAACCCAGCAGAAAGCCAGGCTCCACTGAACTGGCTTTCACCCCCCTAAGCCAAAGAGAAGAACTTCTATGAGGGGAATCCAGGTCCGAAAAAGCACTGAGGCTGGCAGAAAAGGCAGGGCCCAAATGGAGCGATTCTAAGAAGCTGGGGATGGGTAGGGCTGCTGGATACAGCCAAGTGCCCTTGATGGGGGCTGGCACCAAAGATCTTTCACTTCTTAGGGACACAGGCAATGCAGGGTCACCAGAACAGAGGCCATTTCCCATTTTAAGAGTGGTCCTGGGTGAGGCTTTGTTTGGAGGCAGAGAACCAGGCTCTGACTCTGTCTGGAAGGCCTAGACTCTCACAAGCTGGGGTGCAGGCAGCAGGGAGACCTGCGTTGGGAGGTGATCTGGTGAAAAGGGAGGAGCAGGGTGCCGGAGCCAGAACAGATCCCAGTGACATTCACATTGCTAGTTCCCACAGACACCTTTCTGTCCCCTTCCACCATACTTCTCAGGCCACTTCCTCTTAGGCCTTCTGATATCACAACCTCTGGACCTCCCCCCAACCTCTGGCCACTCCAGACAGGTACCAGTCCCTGTTGGGACCTGTATGTTAAAGCCCCTCCCCCAGACCCCCCGACCTATTTTCTATGTGCTCCCCTGGGGGTTTCCTTAAATACTATTATGTCCATGATCCCCACAAAGAGCCCTAAGCCTCTCCTTAGAATTCTGACTATTTTGTGGAGTTAGCTCTGCAGACTTCAAGTGTTTGAGTCACCAGCCAGTTCCTGTCCTCCCCTCCCAGCTCAGGCAAGGTGTCACTATCTGCCCAGCTACTAAGCTGGGAACCTGAAGCCATTCTTTATCTTTCCCCTCCTTTACCACTCACATACAATCATCATGAGATTTTACATGTCTATTTACAAAACAGAGTTTTCGTTTTCCCACCTCACCCCTCTATGCAGCACTGGGCTCCTTCATAGCTCACCTGGATGACCAAAGAAGCCATTACTCTAGTCCTGCTTCCCTGTCTCCCCTGCCCAACAGTGGCTTCCTGCACAACCACAGTGATGGTCTCAAAATGGAAATTGGGTCATAGGATGCCCCCTTTTCACTTAGCCTCTGATGTTTTCCCTGTACCCAGAGCAGGATCCAGGTCTGGCCCTGACTTTCTTTACAACCTTCATCTTTTTATTTCCAATTTCTTCTTGTCCCATTTTACTCTGACCATACTGGCCTCTCACTAATTTCTCAAACCTAATGTAAGTCTCAATCTCAAGGCCTTGACTTATTTCCACTGCCTGTAATGTTCGCTGCCACCCTCCTCGCTCCAGAGACTTGTAAGTGACCTTAAGGACCTGGCAGAGCTCAGAGCCTCCAGAGTTCCTCATTCCCAACCATACAGTCAAGAAGGCCTGGGCTCACGTGCCCAGATGCTAATACAGTGGACACAGCGAGGACTCTAGAGTCTCAACTTCTGCCCTTGTTGCACCACACGATTTCTTAAACATCTCACCCAATCACAGATGCAATTTCTAAGACATAGTGAGTGACATCTTGATGCAGTGAGGGGGTCTCATAGGCACAGTGTACTCAAGGGTCGTGCTGGCAGGTGTTGGGACAATCCTGTGTCAAGTTCTCCTACTCTTCCTGCCTTTGGACAGCTTCTGGTTCAAAATCCAGAAAACACCATACAGGAAAATAATAATTAAACATCTACTTCCATTGGAACAGTGAAGAACAAGGGTTTGCAGTCCATGGACCACCACTACTTGAGCAGAATGTAGATGTCATCTGTACCTTGCCTACTCAGTTTATATAAAATCTCCAAGCCTTTAGTTCAGTATTCTAGCTCATCCCCAGCCTCCAGATACTAGGTCTTTGTGGGACTACTGGCCAACAGAAATGCCAGCTCCACAGAAATAAATATATGACCAAATTAATGAATCAACCAACCAATCAGCCAATAAAATAAGAACCTCAGCACCCTCAAGCCAATGGTTAAAATGATGATCTGAGGGCTAGGGTTGTAGCTTAGTAGTAGAACAAGGCCTTGGTTTCAGTTTCTAGCACTTCAAAACAAATCAAAACATCTGAGTCCTGGCACCTGAACAAATAAATAATAAAAATAATAATAAAATCAAATTTCATTTAAAGACTATTCAAGATTTAAGAAAAATAAACTAAGAATGGCTGCCATTTATGGAGCTCAGATATGGTGAAGGATGCTTTTCATGCATGATCTTACTTAAGCTTCAGGGTAACTGTCAACTTAGACCTCTTTTACACCAGCCCTGACAACTGAAGCCTGGGTCCAAACTTGGGGACTGGCTAGCCTCTAACCCCAAGGCCTCGTGCGCAATGTTGTCTGTAGCTCAGGAAACCATGGAAAGTGGGAGCCCTTGGAGTAGGTGACTTAAGAGGCCAAAGTTGGCAGAAAGGAACTGACTGGTACAAAAAAAAAAAAAAGTGTCTCCCTAATTTGCACTTATACTCATCTCCACCTAGACACCTAATCTGCTGGAGTTGTGCTCTCGCACTCAAAGTTACAAAACGTATCTTCATTCTGCTGTCATTCTTTTGAACTACTAGAAAGTACTGTTTTCAACAACGATCCTGACGGTTATTTTTTCTAAGGCATTCCATGATTTAATCCTAAAAGTGGACAGCCCAGGGCTGAGTAGTACTACAGATCAAATCAGGACTCAAACGATAGTTTTCCAACTGGCTAGTGACTCAGTCAGGACTCAAACTTGCATTGCCTCATTCCTCAGAGCACATTGCTTAGGGAGGTGCATTCTGGAAATGGCTCTTCAATGACGTGGATGACCCTACACTTGTCTTATCTTTACCAGAAGACTGTCCTGTTACCAAACTCTCTGTACATATGGCTCTGCTGATCTCAACTGGCTACCCCAATGGGAGTAGAATAAGGCCACACATGGTAATAATTCAAAGATGACCTTTAGAGTGATTTGATAAACACCTAGAACACTGCTTGGTATGCAAGGCCTAGTGTTTTCTAAAAGAAGGAATGCACTGATGACTCAAGAGAGACAGACAATGGGTCTGCTAACATGAAACACCTCAAGAAAGTATGCAGTTACATGTCTTCCAGGTACCCAACAGGATCCCTGCATGCTGCCACTGGAATTGCAGAGTGATGAGTAACTTCACAGGTACCTTTCATATTGACAACTCCACCAAGAGAGAGAACCCATGCTAGAGATTCAGATGACAGAAAGAGGATACTGTGCCAAACCACCACTGGTTCTGATGCCAACAGAGAAAGGCAGCCCCACAAACTCATCATCATCTTACAGTGCTCATCAAGAAGAGCCAACCTGACAGGAAACACCGACAAGTACAAATTAGTCTGAAAAGAACCTTGCCTCCTGCCTATGTCAACCCCCAATTGAGGTGTATCAGAGACATGCTTGTCACTTCTTAGCTAATAAAGCCATTTAAAAAGTACATTAGAGTTGAATTTCATTTGCCTAATTATTCCCTGGGAAATGACGCACTCCACAGCACCATGACTCCCACAGTATTATTATGTAAGTGTCAAAACCTCATCTGGAGACAGAAAGTAGATTAGCATTTCCCTAGGGCTGGGAAGAGGTGGGGTTGGAAGGTGCCTGCTAAAGGATGTAGGGTTTCTTTGTGGGTGCTGAAAATGTTCAAAACTGATTATGGTGATGATACCCTCATACCAAAAGCCAGTGAATTGTACACTTTAAATAAATGAACTGTTTTTTTTAACCTTATCTGAATTACAAATGGAGGGAAATTTATCTTGCATACCATACTAGTAATTATCGCATTATCCACGAGCTTTCCCTAATGACTTTAGATCACTACAAGAACAGGGGTTTTCATATCCACTATAACATCGCAGTCATATTCTCAGAATCACAACAGACAGGGTCATTTGCCTTACACAAAGAGCCTCATACTTTTTCTGCATTTTTTCCTAAAAATGTCCTTTACTTTCATTCTAAAGCTCAAAGGTTAAGCTCACATGCTTCTTTCAAACACCACTAAATGATATTTACTGGCTGTGTGATCTCTGGAAAGTTACTCAAGCTTTCTATGCCTCAGTTTCCCCATATGTAAAATAATGGTGTCAACTTTACTGAGACATTTTGAAGATCAAATAATATGTATAGAGCAATTAATGGTGTTCCTGGTAGCGCTAAGGCAGACTGAATTGTAGGTCTCAACACTCCTCTCGCTATGACCAGTGTTGCTGCCTACAAAACCTTCCTCTGGACTCAGAAACTGGAAAACTCATGTAGAGTTCAGACATGTTCGATGAATGAAATAGAGGCTAGGTGCAATCTTATGACTGGGACATTCCATGGAACAGCTCTGAGCTTCAGCAGTATTAATTTATCTCCATTCTCTCCTAAACAGAAACACTCAGAAGCCTGTTAGTCTTTCAAGATCCTGGCACCTAGAAGAGTAGTATCCAAGAGGACACAGTGGCCCACAACACTCTGGCTTCTTTTTAGACCAGTGATTCTGAAACCTCACAGGTCACAGACACAGTAAAAAATTTGAGGAAAGCTATGGACACTTTGATCAGAAAGTGTATATGTGTGTGTATATATACATACACACCACACACACACACACACACACACACACACACACACACACACACACACGTGTGTATATCCAGAGCTCTGTCAATAATTAAGGGAACCCTTGAATCCTTAATGCTTAGCCATAAGCCGTGGTTAAAAACTCCAGCTCAAGGCTGTGCATGACCCCAGCATTCTAAAGGCCCAGAGGCTCTGTATTTCAAACTTTCCCAGCAGCTCGGACAGGCTTGGTCTCTTCAGTAGGCCCTAACCAAAAAAACAGTCCTGGGAGCTGGCAGCTACATCCTAGTCACCACAAACATCTGCATCCAGGGGATTCCCAGGGGCCCTGAGTCAGAACAGGGCATAAACCTAGCAACCTGGGAAGCTATTACAGGGCAAAACAGGCCCGGCTGATAAGCCGGGAGTTCCAACCCCCAAGGCAGCTTCCCACCAATGAGACTTGCTCTACCAGGGTGGATGGAAGAAGAGTAGGTAGGCCCTAAGAAGGAATTCAAAGGAGCCAAAAGTTCCCCCCAAATCCTGGCCCCATCATAACTTAGAGAAATAAAGGCTGAAAATTCTGTCCCAGTAATAAGGTGGTAGAACTGAAAGACAATGAGAGTAAACTGGGTCCAAGGATGTCTGAGTCAGGCTCCACAAATTACTGTGAAATGCTGAGCCAATCAATGGGCCTTAGTTCTTCACTTGTAAAACAGGGATGTCAACAATCCCTAAATCCTTGTTGTGTTGGAAGATTAATGAAAACACATAAGCTTTTTGAGTCCTTTTCTTCTAGAGTGTTGGAGAGGCAGAATGGGGAAAAGTGTAGAGTAAGAGTTAAAAGCTCATTCTAGATTCACATTAGAGTTCAAATCCTGGCTTTAATACTTGAGTAAGGCAAAATACCTAACTTCTCTGAACCTCAAGTTCTTCAACTGTTTAATGTGGACAATAACACTTGCTGTGCAAGGTTGTGTTAGGATTGTAAATACTAAATGCTGGGGCTGGGGGTGTAGCTCTGTGGTTGAAACATTTGCCTAGCAGACACAAGGTCCTGGGTTCAACTCCCCAGAACCACACAAGCTGGGTGTGGTGGCACATGCCTATAATACCAACACCCAGAAGGCCGAGGCAGGACTGCCTCTGTTCAACAACAGCCTGGGCTACATAGCAAGGACAGGACCAGCCTGGACTATGAAGCAAGATCTTATCTCAAAAAACAAAAGAAAACCCTAAATGTATAACATCAGGCTGAGACAACAAGATGCTCAATAAAAGATGGTAGTTACTATTATTGGGAAAGTGAAGTTCAACCCAAGAAGTACCTGTGGTGAGTTGAACATGATGGAGCATACCTATCGATAACTGCAGAACTCTGGGAGGATGAGGTAGAAGACTGCAAGTTTAGTCCCAGTCTGGGCAATTTAGTGACTTAATGAGACTCTGTCTCAAAATAAAAAAGGGCTAGAAATGTAGTTTGATACAAAGGCCTTGATGGATTCAATCCTCAGTATTAAAGAAAAGAAGGAAAAGAAAAGAAAGAAGACAAGAAAGCTCTAGGCACTCTAAGTACTGGATCTAATTTTTTCCCTGGTGTCCCTATAAGAGCAGAAAAAGCACTTATTTGTATTATAAAAGTGCAAACCATGTTCCTTGGGCTCACACAACAACTCAGGGTTTGACTGATGGTTTCCAATGAAAGGTAAAAGGGTCAGAAGGATAGAATGGGGAAACAGGCCTGGTATCAGGGAATTAACATTACCTAAAAACTAAACAGCAACTGACCAGCAGCTCCTTTGTTTTCCTTGTTCCCTGGTTCAACTCTTATTTGTTGTTGAGACAGAGCCTTGCTCTGTAGCCCAGGCTGTTCCTGAACTCACTATATAGTCTGGGCTGGCCTCAAACTCATGGCAATCCTCCTGGCTTAGCCTCCTGAGTGCTGGGAATACAGGTGTGCAATACTGCATCCAGCTTATATGGTTCTGGGGAAGCAAACCCAGGACCTTCTACTTGCTGGGCAAGAGCTATAACTGCTGAGTTGTGCCCCAAGCCCCTGGCTCAACTTTTGGTGGGTAAAACTGAAGGGCTTGGTTCACACAAAAGGGACAAAGGAAGATGTAGGAGTTATCCATCAATGTCTCTTATCATCACTTAACCAACTGGTACCCTGAATGCCACATAAATCCGACTTGAGATGACAGAACCAATCAAGGGGCCCATCTGAGGATAAGAAAAAAACAAAATCTCATAAAAGGAGACTACTATGTAGGAACTTCAGATATTCCATTCAGAATATCTATTCTCAAATGGGAAGCTTTTGTTCTCCCTCTTCTAATCGACTCTTACTTTATAACTTCTCTGACTCTGACCCATATTTATTTCTACATTGGTGGGGAGAAAGAACCACATGAAGCAGTAAGTAGGCATAAGGCAAAGATGTGATACAATGAACTGGGCAGGGTTTGGTTTGGTTTGGTATGTGTTTGTTCTGGTGGTACTGGGGAACTGAACCTAGGACCTCCACACTGAGATATATGCCTAGTCTCTTTATAAATATTAAGGCAGGATCTCATTAAATCATTAAATTCCCATGGCTGGAATTCATCTTGCAATCCTCTTGCCTCAGGCTACCAGAGTAATGTGATTACATGTGTGTACCACCAGATCTGGCTGATTTTTCAAAAAAAATCAATTTTATTGAGTAAAATTGTATATACTCAAGGTACACAATGTAATATTTTGTTATGCATATTCTGTTAAGCATATTCTGTTAAAAGGTTACCATAATTAAACTTATCATATCCATTATCTCATAATTACTTTTTTTCATGGTGAGAATACTTAAGATCCTATAAATTATTTCAAGTATACAGTAAGCAGTGAGTTTTACTTTTTTAGATTCTACATACACATGAATTCCTAAGTTATTTCTCTTTCTTTACCTAGCTTATTTCAATTAGAAATATAATATCCATGTTCATCCATGTGACTGCAAATGGCAGAATTTCCATCTTTTTAAAAGCTAAATGATATTCCATTATATAAACATTATTCACTACTATTTCCATGTTTCATCTATTGTAGATAATATAGCAATAAACATATGAGTGCAGGTAACTCTTCAAGACAGTAATTTTAGTTCATTTAGATAAATAACAAGAAGTAGAATTTCTGGATCATATAGTAGTTCTATTCTTAATTTGAGGAATCTAAACACTGTTTTCCATAACAACTGTACTAATTTATACTCCCACCACCAATATTTACAGGTTCTTTTTTCAATTTCCTCAACATTTATATTTAATTTTGTTAAGACAGGGTCTCTTGCCCAGTAGTCTAGACTGGCTGATCCTAAACTCACTACACAACCCAGGCTGTAATTCTTTTATCTTTTTGTGGTACTGAGATCAAGCCCAGGAACTTTTCACTGACATGTATGCCTCGTCCATTTTTAGTTGTGATTTTTTTTTTTGAGACATGATATTGCTCTGTAGTCCCAGCTAGTTCTGAACTCATTATATAGCCCAGGTTGGCCCCAAACACACAGTAATTCTCCTGCCTCACCGCCCCCAGGGATGACAGACCTGCACCACTGGGCCTGGCTCTTTTAGTTTTTTATAATAGTGGTGGTGGTGGTGGAGGGGGGTGGGGAATACCTCAGTGCAGTTTTGCTTTGCATTTTCCTAATGATGAGCATCTTTGCATGTCACCATTGGCCAAGTATATGTCTTCTTTGAAAAAATATTTAAGTCCTATGTCCATTTTTAAATTGAATTAGTCTTGATATTGAGTTGTAAGAGTTCCTTATTTTTTTAGATATTAGCCCTTCACCAGATACATGGTGTGCAAGTACTTTCGCTTCTTCCATTGGTTGCCTTTCACTGTGTTGTTTCCTCTGCTGTGCAGAAACTTTTCAGTCTGATGTAGTCCCACTGAATTTGTTTTTCTTACCTGTCCTTTTTGTACCATATCCAAAAAAAAAAAAGAGAGAAAACCATATATTGAGACCAATAAAATGGAGCGTTCTCCATGTTTTCTTCTAGGAATTTTATGGTCCCAAGTCTTACACTGAGGTTTTAACTCATTTTCAATTGAGCACATGACATAAGATAAGGATCTAATTCCTTCCCCTTCCATGTGAATATCCAGTTTCCCCATTTACTGAAGGCACTGTCCTTTCCCTCATTGTGCATTCGGCACACCTGGGTCAAACAGTTGGCAGGACATGTGAATCTATTTCTGGACTTTCTATTCCATTCCATTGTTCTATGTCTGCTTTTATGCTAATACCACACTATTTTGATTATTAACTTGATAATATAGTTTAAAATCAAGTAATGTGATACCTTTAGCTTTGTACTTCTCACTCAAGATTGCCTTACTTGTTTAGGGTCTTTTATGAATTCACATAAATTTTAGGATTTTTTTTTCTATTTCGGTGGGAAACATCATTGGAATTTTAATAGAGACTGTATTAAATCCACGGGCCATTTATTTTGGGTAGCATTTTGACCATATTGATTCTATTGGGCAGATTCTTTAAATGACTTCACATGGAGAAAGCCTCAGCCCTTTCCAGACCTTAGCCTCAGAGATGTTGTGCAGCCAAGCAGGATTCTCACCTTCTATCTTCACTGACTCCTCTCAAAGAAGCTATCCTCAAGGCCATGGCTCCTCATGAGAGGCATTTCCAGTGTGCCCACCAGGTCACAGCAGTTGGCAGCTTACTTAAAGAAGTAAGGAGGACTTCCCTGCATGCACAGCCTCTCCTCTCTGCTCAGGCGAGAAGGAAAATGACCAGGGACCCAAGCAGGCATACTCCTTGCTGCTGGGCAATGTGCCCACGTGGTGGGAAGGCAGGCCCTTTATTTAATGCACTTGGGGAAAAGACTCACTGAAGGGAAATATAAATGGATATGCTGGCT
Source organism: Ctenodactylus gundi (assembly GCA_004027205.1). NCBI lineage: Eukaryota > Metazoa > Chordata > Mammalia > Rodentia > Ctenodactylidae > Ctenodactylus > Ctenodactylus gundi. The sequence goes on along the minus strand of PVKB01004341.1, from coordinate 117,228 downwards.
CCAGGATTTAGTTCCAGATAATGTGTCAGCTGTCTGAATACCCTGCACAGAATTTTCAAGGTTTGGAAGAAAACAGAAGAGTTGCTGCTTTATTGTCCTGTGGCCTCCGAATCTGTGAAAGGTCTGCTGGAGTACCAGCAACATGGCAAACTCACACAGGATCAGAGACAAGCTCCAGACACCAGCTCTTCTACATCTTCTTCTGTTAACATGAGCAAGTAGTTTCACCTCTACGAGCCTCATATATAAAATGGGATTAATACATATGTACTTTGTGAGACCAAAATAAGATTAAGGAGTGAGAACTTATCATAATGATTGGCATCTGATTTGAATAAATAGTGCTAGGAGTTCTTTTATCCATGAGGATGGCCAAGCACATTCCTGGTCTTAAATATGCTGTTAAAAATCATGCAAGAGCACTTTGTTTTAATGCTATGAGACTGGAGACTACTATTCCCTCTGCAGAAACGGTATGCACAGATGCAAAACAATCAAAGGCTGAAAGAATAATGAATCTCAAATAAGCAGCAGAGCCATCATGAGCCACAGTTTCTTCTGCCCCTCTGTGTGTACTAAACGTGCCTGGAAAGATCCATCTGACTCACACCCAAAAGTAACAACCAGAATGAGTTTCTCACCATATACCTGGTCTTTAAGCCAGGCTTGTTCTCTTCCTGCTGAAGGGTGACAATTAATTGCAAGCTACAGGAAACAAGGGTTGCAAGACTGATCCTAGCTCACTGGCCTTATCACAAGGGACAAACTGCGGGAATGGCGGCCCCAGTATCCTCCTGAAGACTCCAACAAATCATTTGGCAGTAAACAAAGCAGAGGATTCTTCTTCAAGCCTCAAGTGGGCTTGTAAAATATCTACAGTGAAATGAAAGAAGAGAAAATATTGTATTCTTAAAAGAAAAAGAAGCTGATAGATGTGAAGTGACTTGTCCAAGGCCACTCATACTCTGCTTTATACTGGACACCTCTACCCTCCCACCTAACCCTACCTCCTCATACCTCTACAAGGAGACTATGCACTCTCAGGCTGTCCTCTGCCTTCTTGAAGGTCCAAGGAAAGGGAGAACACAGGCATTGACAAGAGAGATAACAGCAGCACACAGGGAAGAGTGTGGAAGTTCACTTAGATCATTATCCAGGCTGTAGTCGCCAAAGGATCTCCTCCCATGCCTGACTCACCACCTCCTTCCAGGAACAACACCCAGTCACTTTCTACTGATAGCCCTTACGATAATATCTAGACTCACTTGAAGCCACATGTTTCAATTCCAGCCTCAAGGCCACTTCCGCATCATGCAGCCACATGGTCCTCAAGAGCATCATGCCGTTTTCAGCCTCCAGGCCTTCCCCATGCTGCTTCCCAAGACGGTAGCCTCCGCTTCGCCTCACCCACCTCTCATATACATTTCCAGCCTTGGTCTCCTACCCACCTATTGCAGACAACCATTATTTATCTACTGAACAGACTTACAAGCTTCATGTGGGCAAGGATTCCATCTTGCACTTTTGCTCTTGTAAGTAACCAGTGTCCACTTCGTAAGAGATACTCTATAAATGTCTTTTGAACAAACTGATAGATTGAAAGAACTTTTCCTGGCCAAGATAGGCGTCTACACTTAGCTATACTGTTCCCATATGGTGGTAAAGACAGAAAATAACATGTTGTTCTCCCTTCTCACAAAATCTTTCATTTAAAGATAAAAGCATAATGGAGTCAGGCATGGTAATGCATGCTTATAATCCTATCACTCTGGGATGCTGAGGCAGGAGGGTCACAAGTTCAAGCCCAGCCTAAACAATGCGGTGACTAAATGAGACTTAATGTCTCAAAGTAAGAAATTTAAAAAGGGTGGAGATGCAGCTCAGTGCCAAAGACCTAGGTTTAATTCCAACTGTTGAAATAAATAAGAAAAAAAAACATAATGGGTCCAATAATCTCTTCAAAGAGAAAAGCTCATTCCAGGCGTTCTGCCATCTGTTATGGTTGGAATGTGGAATAGCCTCATGTATGTGAAAACTGTGGAATATCTACGAACTCCATGTGCTGTTAAGAGGTAGGGCCTAATGGAAGGGGCAGATCACTGGACCTTGACCTGGAAGGGATGGGATACTGGGTTTGACTCAGAAAGGGCAGATCATTGGGATACGACCCAGAAGGACATATATGCCAGCTCTGCCCTTCCTCGTCCACTTCGCTTTCTGTTGCCATGTCATGAACAGCTTATTTCCAACTAGGCTTTGGAAACGTGCTTTCATCATTGCTAGCTGCCCATGAGCACACTGAGACCTTCTGAAACCATGAGCTAAAATAAACTTCTTCTCCCTTAAGTTGTGGGTGTCAGGTACTGTGTCCCAGCAACGAAAACTTAAGACAGCATCGTATGACAGTTCTAGCTAGTGAAAAGACCCAGGTAGGCAGAGGCCAACTGGGCATGCATGCCCTTCGATTCCAATACTGTTAGCAGTTACATCCACAGATGCTAGTTAACCCTATACCCCCCAACATGGCAATGCAAAGAAGTTCACCAGATTTAGAGATAAGCCAACTATCATGTTACCTTGGATTTAAAATTACTAATGCCAGATGCCTCTAGATGTCATAAAACTATACGAATATCCAAGATGGTCACACTTCCAAGCAGGCTCTTCATGCTGCATGCACTACAATTTGTTTCAAAGAGGTCAAGCAGGCTGCTAGACTATAAGCATTTCTTTGGGTCGGGTTTTGCTTGCTTTGGCTCCTCTAACACAGCATTAAAGTGAAAATTTTTATAATGTGTTTAAGTCTTTGGGAAAACAGCTTTACAACAAATGTTCAGTAGAGAGAAAAGCTGGCATCACACCAAAGTTGCTAATAACTCTTGTGTATGATATCTGCTTATGTATATGAGTGAAAAAAATCCTTAAGCCATAAGAGGTAAACCATCTTTCTGATGCTATAAGGAAACTGTTGTAAATGAAATCAAGACTATGAAATTGCAGGATGCTGTTATATAACTTTTGAAAAGAGCCATCCTGCCTTTTCTTCATGGGACCAAATTTCCTCTATAATTTCATTTGGAACCTATTTATTTTCTTTTCCAACTGAAAAATAAAAGGTATGTAAGCAAAATTATGCTACAGCTGAGTAGTGTAAACAACATGCTACCCACCTGGCTTAATTTCTTTTTCCTGCTAGCATCTCTTCAAATTTTCCACTCTTGATTAATCAGCGTGGAAATTCTAAGGAAACACAAGAAAAACAAAGGACAAGTTAACAGTATCTGTTAACAGCATACAAATGTGCACATCCTCTGAGTCAGCCAAATGTTCAGGAATTTGTGTCACAGATATATACACATCATCGAAATGATATTCAGTCAAACATACTGTGTAGCCTCAAAAAACGGGGGAAATGACTTAAATGTTAATAAGAAAAGTCAAATTATGGTGTATCAGTACAATTACAGTATACAATATTTCAAGGTATGAAGGAGATTTCATTTGAGGCAGGAGAATCACAGGCCTGAAGTTACTTAAGAGAGTGAATTAAATCTAGATCTACCCACAATAGGTAATTTGGCAAGAGAAATAAATTATAAATCCATTTTAAAATGATCTTAGGAAAAATTGAAGAATATACATTAAACCATGACACCAGTTATCTCAAGGATAAAAACAGGGGAGAGGGAAAGAGAGATTTCAACTTTTTTATACTTCTTCATATTGTTCAGTTAGTGACAAGGAGAAGGAGAACTCCTTAAGGGAGAAATTAATAAAGGAATAAGAATAAATAACAACAAAAATGAGGATATACAAAACATAGGTGAACTATGTGACCACAATCCACTTATCTTCATAAGGGATATTAAACTATATTTATTGTCATTTTCTTTTTTGATCAAAATAGCACACATCGTCCGACATATTGTTGTATCTGGGCCTGATAGTACAGGTATATAATCCCAGCACTCTGGGAGGCTGTGGCAGGAAGATTACAAGTTCCAGCCCAACCTGGGAAACTTAGCAAGCTGATAATACCCTGTCTCAAGATAAGAATAAAAATGGGTGAATGGGTGTAGGGAGCCGCCCTGAACCTGGGACATAGGTGACTCTATCTTGGCTCAAATCCACCATAATTAAAGCTGTTGGTCAGATCGTCTGATAGGCCACATTCTTCCAAGGACTGTTTGCTTAACCTCTGGCACCTATGCCTGTACTTAATCTTATATTCTGACGCCTGTGACTCGCTCCCATTCCTCACTTCAAAGCACAGGTGGCCTTTCCTAATATAGAAATAGAACTCTCTCCCACTACTCATTTTAAGGTACAGATGACCATTCCTAACATGGAATGGAACGTTTAGAGTTAGACCATCTAGTTGCTTGCTTACGCAGACAGGTTTCCTAGCAACCCTACTCCCCTTCCCCATTTTGCCCTGTATAAACTCATGTGAGAAAAATAAAATTTGAGACTTGATCAGAAAGCCTGTCTTGTCTACCTCCTTTGTGTCTCTTGTCCCTTCTCATCCTTACCCCACCCTCGCAGGACCTTGTTAAACTGTCTGGCGGGCCCGGACAAGTTGGCGCCCAACGTGAGGGACGCCATGGAGAAAGACCTGGGCCCAGGCAGCATCATTAAAGAAAAAGAGGAGACGAAACGTCAAAATCCTCGATTCGGTAAGTGAGACGGTGCAATATGGGACAAGCAATTAGTGTTCAAGAAAGATTTATTTGTGCTCTTAAAGATAGTCTCAAGACACGAGGAGTTAAAAAAGAAAGACTTAGTACAATTTTTTCAATTTTTGGAGGAAGTCTGTCCCTGGTTTCCCCAGGAAGAAACTATTGATCATAAAGGTGGAAAAGAGTAAAAGATGCCCTGAATGATTTTTATCGTGGTTTTGGGCCTAAAAAGGTCGCTGTGACTGCTTTTTCTTGTTGAAATTTGATAAATGAGATTCTTCAACTTGAACAGTCTTGTCCAGTAACAAAAAAAAAAAAAAAAAAATAATAGAAGGGAAAAAGTTTCTCTGAAGGGAAATTCAGAGAAGTCATTCTTCCCTTGAAGAGGTACCTTTAGAAAAAGAAAAAATAAAAAGGGAGCCCCCCCCCGATGATGTTTCCATCGATATGACCCCTCCAAATGATAAAGAAAAAGACCCCCCCAAGTGTTAAAAGAAAAACTGCACTTTATCCTTCCTTAAAAATTTTTCATTCAGAAATTCAGGAATCTGAGCCCCTCAACCCGGGTGACGTGACCATTTTAGATGAGGAGGCGGCACATTATCACTCAGAGGATTGGGAGCCTCCTCAAAGGCCTCCCCCTTATAATTCTTATCAACTCCCGTCCTTTTCATTTAAAAAAACCCCTGCTTTGGCTCCTCCAGGAGGATCCCTTTCTAAAGATTTTTCTGCCCTTTCCAATCTTCATAGTGCTTTTCAATCACAAATACAGACTTTAAGGTCACTTAGAAAAACTCAAAGACAAACGAGACTCTCTCCTTTCCGGCCTACAGGGCCTCTCCCTTTCTGACCCTCAACCTCAGAAAACCATTAATAAACAGACAAAATCTCCTCTCTCTCCTCTCCCCTTTGGACTTTTTCCCTGTGACCGAGATGGAGGACGACGCAGGAGGTGCATAAGGTGAAAGACTTAAGAGTATATAGAAGACCGGGTTTTAAGAGCCTAAAAGAACTCAAAACAAAACTGTTGCCTTTCAAACCTCATATTCTTCTGCTCAAATTGTAGAGCTTTGTGCTGTTTTAGAAGTATTTAGAGCTTTTCCTTCCTCCCCTTTTAACTTGTATACTGATAGTGCTTATATTGCCCATTCCCTTCCCTTATTAGAAACAGTAGCCTTTTTAAAACCCACTACGATGGCCGTTAATCATTTTCTTCAAATACAGACTCTTTTAAGACAACGCAATTGCCCATTTTATGTTACTCACCTCCAAGCTCACTCTGGACTCCCTGGACCCCTCTCCCATGGCAATCATGTTACTGATCTCGCAACATAAACCATAGGTGCCCTTGATATCTCTCCTGTTCAACAGGCTGAGATGGCTCACTCTCTTCATCACCTTAATTCTAATTCCCTTCGCCTCTTATACAAGATCACTCGAGAACAGGCCCGACAAATTATAAAACAGTGTTCTACTTGTATAACTTTTTTACCTATCCCTCACCTGGGTGTAAATCCCCGTGGCTTAACTCCCAATATGACCCATGTTACTGACTTTGGTCATCTTAAATATCTACATGTTACCATTGATACCTTTAGTGGTTTTATTCAAGCCACTTTACAAACTGGAGAAGCTGGAAAAAATGTTATTGCACATGTCCTCACTTGCTTATCCATCATGGGAAAGCCTCAACAAATTAAAACTGATAACGGGCCTGGCTATACAGGTAAAGGTTTTCAATCCTTTTGTGCTCAACTTCAAATAAAACATGTTACAGGAATCCCCTATAATCCTCAAGGTCAAGGAATTGTTGAACGTGCTCACCAGGTATTGAAAAATTTATTTAAAAAACTAAAAGGGGGACAACTTTACCCTATTAAAGGATCCCCTAGAAATATTCTTGCTCATTCTTTATTCGTAATTTTCTTACATTAGATGCAAATGGAAAAACACCTGCGGATTGCCTTTGGCATCCTTCTACTAAGGATTATTATGCTGTTGTTATGTGGAAAGATCCTTTAACTGCAAAATGGTCAGGACCAGACCCTGTTCTCATTTGGGGACGAGGATCAGTTTGCATTTTTGACCAAAAAATGGAGGCTGCCAGGTGGCTGCAAGAAAGGCTCGTTAAACAGGTTGATTCTCATACTGCACCCAGGGACAAATCTAGCCCTGAGGGAGCACCTATTTCTGTTTCTTCTCAGGCTGCTCAGAAGCAAGACGATGAAGCCCAACCTTTGAACGATGGAGATTCCCAGGATCCCGCTGTGGCTGCTGTTTCAGATGACAATGACGACCTTGCCGGTTAATTTTCCTCCTACTAATCCCCACCTTCCCTATAGATTAACATGGACAATAATATCCACACTCGATTATAGTATCATTAATTCCACTTCTAAACTCGCACCACAAGGCACATGGTTCCCCGATATTGGATCTGACCTTTTACAAGTTATGCCCCCGGCGGCCGCAAAGGTTGATTTTTATGTTTGCCCGTCAGGTGATGCCAAGAGGCTTGCCTGATGTGGAGGTCCAAGCGACTTCTATTGTGCCTCCTGGGGATGCGAGACCCAGGGACCCTGGAAAAAACTTGATCATGTGGCCATTTCTGGCACCTTTAATGTCACCGCCAATCACAAGCAGTGTCGCTGGACCCAACAGAGCCATTAAATTAACCCTCCCATCCGTACGTGGGCAAGGGTCATGTCTTGAAAGAGTCCCCATTACATACAAACATTTATGCAATCAAATTTTTACAAATATATCTTCTGAGGCCTATGTTATTCCCCCTGAAAATGCTTGGTGGGCTTTTAATAATGATGGCCTGACACCTTGCATTTCCACTACCCTTCTTAACAACAATCAAACAACATTTTGTGTTCTAGTTCAGTTATTTCCTTGTCTGACTTACTATACTAATGAACAATTCTCCCAGGCTTGGGACCCAAAAGATGACCAAGGCCTGTTAAGGATCAAACGAGAACCTATCATTGCCCTCACACTCGCAGTTCTGTTGGGCTTTGGGGCCGCTGGGGCTGGAACAGGAATAACCTCTCGTTCTTTCCAGTAAGCATTATTCAGACCTTCGTCTGTCCATTGATGAAGACATTAAACGTTTAGAAACCGGCATTGTCCATTTGCAAAAATCCCTTTCTTCATTGGCGGAGGTGGTTTTCCAAAACCGCAGAGGCTTAGACCTACTGCTCCTCCAGCAGGGAGGTCTCTGTGCTGCTTTAAAAGAAGAATGTTGTTTTTATATAGACCACTCTGGGGTGATCAAAGATTCTATGGCCAAGGTTAGAGAGGGCCTTGAAAAAAGGCACAGGCAGAGAGAACAAGAACAAAGTTGGTTTCAGTCCTGGTTTTCAACTTCCCCTTGGCTAACTACTCTTTTGCCCTCTCTGCTAGGACCTTTTGTAGGTTTCCTGCTCCTTCTGTCCTTTGGACCATGGACCTTCAGAAAGCTGACTGACTTTGTAAAACAACAGGTAGACTCAGTCCGAGCCAAGTCCCTTCAGGTTCATTATCACCACCTAGAACTTGTGGACCAAGGCTATTCTAATGAATAGCTGGCCCCCAGAAGGGCTCTCTTAATTCACAGCCTGCTCCTCCACCTAGAGGCTGACAGTCAACGACGGGTAAGATCTCTTCAAGGCAGAGACCAACCTAAGACAGGTCAGGGATGTGAGACATCACTAGACCAATGACGGGTAAGGCTCATGCTTGTGAAGGGTCACCTAAGACAGACGCAGCCTCCCTATGCCATGATGTGTAAAGCTCTGGCTCAAAAAATAATAAAGAAGGGGGACCTGTGGGGAGCCACCCTGAACCTGGGACATAGGTGACTCTATCTTGGCTCAAATCCACCATAATTAAAGCTGTTGGTCAGATCGTCTGATAGGCCACATTCTTCCAAGGACTGTTTGCTTAACCTCTGGCACCTATGCCTGTACTTAATCTTATCTTCTGACGCCTGTGACTCGCTCCCATTCCTCACTTCAAAGCACAGGTGGCCTTTCCTGATATAGAAACAGAACTCTCTCCCACTACTCATTTTAAGGTACAGATGACCTTTCCTAACATGGAATGGAACGTTTAGAGTTAGACCATCTAGTTGCCTGCTTACGCAGACAGGTTTCCTAGCAACCCTACTCCCCTTCCCCATTTTGCCCTGTATAAACTCATGTGAGAAAAATAAAATTTGAGACTTGATCAGAAAGCCTGTCTTGTCTACCTCCTTTGTGTCTCTTGTCCCTTCTCATCCTCACCCCCCAACCCCCCTCTCAGGACCTCGTTGAACTGTCCGGTGGGCCCGAACAAATGGGTGATAATGTAGCTCGTGTGAAGGCCCTGGGCTCACTCCCCAGCACCATACACACAAAACATGTAAACCAGCCTAAACCAATCTAACCAATCCAATAAACCTCTAGCAATTCAGAACCACAAAAATAAAACAAACCAAGTCTTGAAAGCAGCTGTCTAGGATGAATCTGCCATTTCAGAGTTACCTAGAAGTTCCTTTGCACTCCCTGGCAGAAGTTTTCACTTTTAATTTTTGTTTCACTGACACTACTGGGTACACTAATAATAATACTCCCCATTTCTACAGGCCTTCCCATTTTACAAAGCACGTTTTATGGCAGCCTCCTCACTCTGCTCCACTTTTTCTTTCGTTGTGTGTGGTTGTGTGTGTGTCTGTGTGATATTGGGAATTGAACCCAAGGCTATAACCCTAGCTATTTTATTTTTTATTTTGAGATGGAGTCTCACCAAATTGCTAAGTTGCCCAGGCTGGGTTCAAACTTGCGATCTTTCTGCCTTCAGCCTCCCAAAATGCAATGCTTACAGGCATGTGCCACAGAGCCCAGCTCTCATTCTGTTCTACTCTTGTCTCCAATCCATTCTCCATTAGCAAAGGCCCACCATCATCTTGCCTGCTGCCAGGCACATATTAGGTGCTCAATGAAGACCCAACACACGAAAAATTCACTAATGTGAACTAAAGTCTCAGCTCAAATGCTATTGCTCTTCGAATTTCTCAGGCTTCCCAAGGCTCCCTGTGCCTCTCCTGGGACACGTTATTACATGTGTTAGAGTCATCTGAGCCTTTTTTTTTTCCTATATGAGACTTTGAACAACTTAAAGTCTTAATTACCTTGGTATCCCCCACAGCACCTTACACAAAGCCTAAAAGACAAAGGTTTCCTTTTATTTACGTATCACCTCCCTTTCCCCTTCTCATCCCTTCACTCCCACCTTCCCCTTTCCCATTGTCCATCTTCTTATTTTTTGCATATCTTTTACATTTTTTATGGTTTGGTCTTCTCATATTACAGAAATCACATGATGGGTCTGATTCATTTGGCTGAGCATAATGTTCTCAAGGTGCATTCGTTTACCTACAAACCCAAATTTGTTATTCTTTATGGCAAAGTAATACTCCATCGTCTATATATACCTCATCCTCTTTATCCAGGCATCTGTACTTGGGCATATTGGCTTCTTCCTAGATTTGGCTATTATAAATCATGCTGCTATAAATATGGGTATGTATGTATCACTACAGTATGATGACTTTAACTCTTTTGGGAAGTGGTATAGCTGAGTCAAGTGGAATGTCTGTATGTTTCTGTTAAATTTCCTGAGGAATCTCCACACTGCTTTCCATGGTGGTTGTACCAGTTTGCAGTCCCACCAGCAATGTAGGAAGGTTCCTTTTTCCTCACAGTCTCACCAGCACTTGTTCTTTTTCTTTCTTTTTCCCCCACTATTTTTATTAATATGCATATGTAACACATAATGTTTACAATGAATTTATTTTGTGCACATATATATCATATAAACTTTACAATCCCTTTCCATTTTGACCATCCTTCACCCTCCTATTCCCTTCCCCCCAACTCTAGCTATCACATCATGTGGTTCTATAGAATGCCTGTATTCTGGGTTTCCCAAGTCAGAGAGGCTATACAGTACTTAACATATTTAATCTTCTGTATCTGAATCATTTCACTTAAACCACCACTCTTTAGCTCAGCTTCCTATTCCTTGAATGGGCCACAGTGGTCAAATCTTGGTGCCTCTTCTCTGAGTCCGGCCAATCCCTTTATTGGGATATTTGCCAAAAGTTCTTTTTTTTCTATATTTTGCTATATCTTTGTTGATACTCTTAAACCTGGCCTTACCCACCGGTCCACATAAGAAAAGAACTACAACCATGTAATTCAAAAGACTAGTAAATATGGGGAAAAAGAAGAAAAGTTAAATTTCAAATGCCTTAGCTGAGTACTGGAAGGTACATGTTTGTACATTCAAAGGGTTATCTTTACATCAATCAGTTTTCTTAGAATAAACTTACATCAAAGACCTAATAATTGAACTGCTACAATAAATGAACTTAAATCTATACCACATAAATATACTTAAAATAACAGACGTGAAGGCAAATTTAGTTATTTCAGAATTTTTAAGCTTTCATTACTTATTTACTCACATTTCATTGATTACTAACATTCTCCTAAATTTGGTTTATAATTTTATCTACCTATCCATCCATATATTCATGCATATGTATTTTTAAAAGATTTGATATCAATTCCCCATGTTGCATATAATTATTCTGTTTTGCAAACTACTATACTATTCCTAATAATAATAACATAGGGAGATTTCACAGATTTTAAGGAACAGCTGGTACTGTTTTAGAAGTCTATCAATCAAGTGATTTAAATACCAATCTATTTTTTATTACATTTTCTCTTTAGATGTTGTTACCTTTCCTCCAAGTTATTCTGGTGCTGTTTTCTGCCTCTCTCAAAGAGGATAAACTCACATTCAACATTTAAAAAATGAACTTCTACATTAAATGAGCTTAAGACTTTATCAATTTGCTACATTAAATGGACTTAAATCTGCATCACTTAAGTTTACTATAGTTAAAGCAATAGATAGGTATGCCTAGTTATTTCAGATTTTTAAAAACATCCATATATTGTTTATTCATATTTCACTAATTATTAACATTTTGCCCAATGTGGTTTATCCTTTGACCTATGTATTCATCCCTAATTTCATGCATAGCCTACTTTTCCTCAGCTCACTCTCCTCTAGCTGTTGTCTCTTTTTCCCTGGGGTCATTGGTGTCGCTGGTCTCCCTTTCACTTTCTAAGTTTCCTTTAAGTACTTTCTGCAATGCTGGCTTAGTGGATGCAAATTTCTTTAACTTTCTATATCATGGAAAGTTTTAATTTCTCCCTCTAATTTAAGAGATAATTTTGCTGTATATACCAGTCTTGGTTGGCATTTATGTTCTCTTAGTGCTTGGATGACGTTGCTCCATGATCTCCTGTCTTTTTGAGTCTGGGTTGAGAAGTCTGCAGTTACCGTGATGGGCTTATCTTTGGAGGTCAGCTTCTGTTTTTCTCTCACAACTTTTAGTATTTTCTCTTTGTGTTGGGTCTCTAGCATTTCAATTATGATGTGTCATGATGAGGATCTCTTCTGATCAAAATTGTTTGGTGCTCTATATGCCTTCAGTAGTTCATTTCTTTTCTGAGATTTGGGAAATTTTCTTCCATAATTTCATTCAACACGACCTTTTTAAGCCTTTTGTTTTGTCCTCAGTCTTCTCCTGGACTCCCGTAATTCTGAGGTTGTTTCTCTTTGTATCATCTATCAGCTGTTGCAATGATTCGCTTTCTTCCTTTTTTGCTTTGCGTTTTTTTACGGCCTGTATGTTCCAGCTCAATTATTTTATCTTCTAGGTCTGACATTCTATTCTGAAAATGTTCAAAGTGGTTGCCTATTATTTCCTGTGTGTTTTTCACTTCCTGAATATCTGCATTCAATTTTTTTATATCCGTGTTCTTCTCTAATTTCTTGTATTGCCTTTATTATCTTCTGGTTTAGATCTTCTTTTATTCTCCTCTAATTGCTTTTCAATGTTTGCTCTGAGCTTAGCTATGTCCTGGTGTATCTCTTGCATTATCTGTTTCATTTCCTGTTTTAATTCAAAGTATTTCTGAGGCCAAAAGTTATCATCATTTTTTTCTTTTTCATCTTTGGAGTCTGCTACTTCAGGATCCCTGGCATCATTTTCTGGGGTGTCAGGTCTTTTCGTAGGAGATATATTACCATGTTTCCTCATGGTTCTGCTGTCTGGCTGTCTCCGGTGCATAGAGAAAAAGGCCCGGTCCTAGGTGCCTCTGGAAGCCTCTGGCGTGTGGGACACCAGTATGGACTTCCCGGTTCTAGATGCCTCTGGCGCACAGGGCAGCCGTGAGACCTGTAAGCCTTCTCCACACATGTGTGCGAGGGACAGGGCAATGGTCCCCCTTTTGAGGTATCTTGTTCACCCCGGCTCCCTCAGCAAAACTTTCTGCCTGTCCTGGCTCCCCTCCCCCAGGGCGGTCTCTCCACCCTCGGAGGTACGCCCACTTCAATGAGCCGTTTTGGAGATCAACAGCCTTTTTCCCCTCTTTTCTGCTCTCTCTGCCTCTTGCTCCAGTTTCTTCCTAGGCACTGTTTAAGGGTGACCCCAAAAGCCCTGATGTGCTCTTCTGAGCTTTCTTTTACTCTAATCGGTTCAATCTTGGGCTTTTTTCTTCTTCTTCTTTTCTAAATGGTTCCTGCTTACGTCATTCCCTGTTATGACTGCCGAGCGCTGCTTCTTTTCTGGGTTCCCAGGGCCTTTTCTAGGGGAGCATACACTACCCGCAGGTTCATTTTGCTGACAATTCCCACTTCTCCCAGATTCATGCTTACCTCAGACTAAAGTTCAGGCCTCTGGGCTTTCCTCTGGCTGTGGTCTGTGGGTGCTGGCATCTCAGGATTGTGCCAAATCAGCTGCTGTTTTCTTCCACTTCCAGTATGACTTAAGAATTTCTGACCTTCCCTGCGGTCTCCTGTCAGTTCCTGGGATGCTCCGTCCTCTCCCAGCTCTGTCAGATGTCCTGGGCCCATGCAGGCTTTCCTCTGTCTACAGATGCCTACAACTCCAGCCATTCGCAGCCCACCTGTGGCAGCTGCTTGGACTGCTGGGACTTTTTTCCTTTGCTTTCGATGTTCCATCAGGATTTCTGACCTTCTCCTGGCCTCCTTGTTGTTGGGGTGCTCCTCTCTGTCCTTGCTACATTCAACATGTGTTTTATAACTAAATTCTTGACTTTTTAAGTGTGTGGGTGAGGAGACATCGTGCAGCTCTGTTACTCGGCCGCCATCTTGACCCAGAAGTCTTATTTCCCTTTGAGGCAGGGTCTCACTCTGTTGCCCAGGGTTGTCCTGAATTCACTGGTGTAGCACAGGCTGGCCTTGGACCCAGGACAATATGCCTGCCTCAGCCTCCCAAGAACTGGGATTACAGGCATACACCACCATGCCCAGTTTTATTTGGTTCTGGGGAACCAAACTCAAGGCCTTGTGCTTGTAAGCAAGCACTTTAACTGCTGTGCCATTTCTCCAGCCAGTTTTTGAGTTTTAATAGCAGTCATTATTACCAGCATCAGATGGAACCTCAGTGTTGTTTTAATTTGTATTTCTCTGATGGCTAAAAATATTGAATATTTTTAATATTTTTTTGTCCATTCAGACTTCTTCTTTGGAGAACTGTTGATTCATTTCAAATTCCCCTTTTTCGGTTGGGTTCTTTATTTTGGAGGGTCTAATTTTTTTCAGTTCTTTGTATATTTTTGGTAAGAGTCTTTTGTGTGAGAAGTAGGTGGCAAATATTTTTTCCCATTCCGTGGATGCTCTCTTTACTCTGTTGTTTCTTTTCTATGCAGAAGTTTTTAATTTCACCTACCTGAAATTTGTCAATTTATGGTGTTATCTCTCGTGCTTTGGGTGTCTCATTGAGAAAGTCCTTGCCTATGCCTATGTCTTCAAGAGTTTTCTGGCAAAGGTTTCTTAACAACAAATAAATTCATGCACAGTTAAGCAAGTGCAAATGGAAGATACCACTTCTAAACAACTGCAGGGAGCAGTTTCTCCTGAACATTGGACCACAGCACAGAACACCAGAACCTTTATGATAAAAACACATACCTGAGAATACCAGGTAGAAATTAAAATCAGCACAGCAGCAGGTGCCAGAGGAATAACTCAGTGGTTAAAGGACTTGCCTAGCAAGCTGAAGGCCCTGGGTTCGATTCCCCAGCACCACGTAAGCTGGGTGTGGTGGTACATGCCTGTAGTCCTAGCACTCGGAAGGCTGAGGCAGAAGGATTGCTGTGAGTTCAAGGCTAGCCTAGGCTACAGAGTGAGTTCAGAACCAGATGGGACTGCAGAGTGAGACGCTGCCTCAAAAAAAAAAAAAAAAAATGGAATAGCAGGTGATCAGAAGCAGTAGTGTGTGGGTGAAGGGTTGGGGAGGCAGGCCTTTTTTACCAGAGAAATACTCAGTAGTACTTTAAGCATATTTTTCTGTACTGTCTAGCTTTTTTTCTTTGAACATGTTCTAATTTTGTAAGGAGGGGAAAAAACCCACAATAAATGTTATAAAAACAAACCAACAGAAAATTCAATAGTGGCTTTAGACTACAAAATCACCCATGTCTTACTTCCTTTCTCCCGTTTGGAATTTCCAATTCATGGCCCTCCCTGGCACAACCCCAGCATTTTTTAAAGAATAATATTTTCTATTCCTCTGAAGCATGGGATACAGGAAGGTGCTAGGAGTGAGCACTTCCACTACTGCAGTAGCTTGTGACTCTCCAAGTACAAATGTTGGCAAAGCACTGAGCATCAGGAGCTAGAGAACAGTGTGGGAACAATAAACTGGCAAAAAGGGCTTGGCTACGTATGATCTACTGCCTGACACTCTGTAGCCCCTTTGCATGTGCCACAGTAATTGTTCACTACCTGCCATCTTCCTTGACGCACAAAGAATTCCAAAAGACCAGAAGCTGTACCTTTGATCACCTGCTCCTCTAGTCTAGTGGTTAGTACTTTTTAGTACATACTTATTGAGCAGTACGGACTATCCCTATAAAGTATTAAACATAATTGATACAGGACAATAGGCCATAACTTGAATGCATTAGCCACCAGATACTTCAAGTCCATTGTGCCCTGAGGCTCCATTATTCAGTCCTGAAGAGCCAAGTATAAGCCAGTAATTTCTTGGAAGATTAACAAGGTTTCTTTTACTGTTGGAAAATGATACCTTCCTCTGGGAAAAGTAGATGCATTCTAATTTGCAATTCGGAATTACTTGTCATCACAGCTAACTGAAATCTCCAAAGAAACCACTCCTTGAAGAAGTGACGCTCAGAGTTTTCATACAGCAGCACTGAAGGATTTCCAAGGGATTGTGCACTCAGCTTAGAGTAATATTAATGAACTATTTCCAAGAACTTTAGATTTTTCCATCACTATCTCCACTTAGGAATAATTTCTGGCTCCTTGGGAGCTCAACTGAGAGTTAATTGGGCAAGCTCAACTTGTAGCACACAGCACCTGTTACAAGCCTCTTTCTTAGGTGGTAGGGTCAAGGTCCTCCAATCCCAGGAGAAAGCACCCCCTACTATTTTCAGTCTCAGCACGGCTGGATCTGAAGATCAGCATCAGCTGGGTAGGCCACAGGAAGCAGCCCTGAGGGTTGGTTTGTAAAGTAAGCATGACAGCTCCAAGGTCCCTTACAGAGTCTCAAAATTGGTGAGTTCTGGATGACCTGAGGATCTTCACATAAATGCCACTCTACAACTAAGGACACAGAAGCTTGTGTAGAAGGCCAAAAGTCTTTTTGGACATTGTGAAGAAGTAATCTAGAGCATGTCCTTCCATGAACCCGGTACTAGGGATTGAACCCGGGAAGCACTAACATACATCCCTTGCCTTTTTTTTCTTTTTCTTTTTATCCTGGGACCCAAGATCATTGATTTGCCCTGGCTGGAAATTTTTTTTTCTTTTTCTTTCTTTTTTTTTTTTTTTTTTTAAGGCTGGAATGTTTTTGCTCAGCCTCCCAAGAAGCTAAGATTATAGGTATGTACTACTGTGTCTGTTTGGGCCATGTACTTTTGTACCAACTAAGTGCTAATTTACAAGTTTTACTCCATTTCAGCTATGTGGTATCCTTTCGAATAGGTACGACTGTGGCTCCTCAACTTTACCAAAAGAAAAATATGTTCTGTGAAGTAAGGTGATCTGTCCAGAATCTTGTAGCTTAGAGGCAGGAAGGGCATAGCTCTTACCTGCTCTTTTCCCTAACTGAAAAATTACCAAAGCCTAGACTGAATAAATTAACAGAGTCTGTGGACACCAACCAGTTCTGGATCACAAAAGCCCACAGGGGCCAGAGGCAGCAGACTACAGGGCACAACACACTGGGCACACACAAAGGGTAAATACCAAAACACCACCACTCTGACTCTGAACTCTAGTTTAAGTATCTTCAATAGATGTAGAAATGAAGATGCAGGGAGGTGAGGTAGACAAGGTGGCACAATGCAGTGCAGAGCTTAAGGGCGGCAGAATGGCCATTTCATCAGAGACTACAGCTTTATCACCTGGTAGCTGTGAGACCTTGGACAAGTCTTTCACTTCTCTGTGCATTCATTCATGTAAAATGGAGATAATCTCTGTCTCTTATCATTACTCTGAAGATGAAAAAGAGTTAGCATATACAATATGCCCACACTTTGTATGTGACGTGTACCTCACAAAGGTATGTAATAGCCAAATAAGAGCTCAGGACAAAGTGGTCTCTTTCATAACAAGATGCCTTGATGAGCTCACTGTCATGGTGTCATGTCTTAGGGAAAGCACTCTGTAACAGCACTGGCTTTGACAGTGTAAAACAGAAACTAAAGTCATTCTCAACTGGCAAATGAAGGAAGGCCTGGACTGGGGGTATGATATATGCCATACTTTCCATTACCTGCCTTGTTGCAGGAACCACAAGGTCCAGGCACAGGCCTTGCAGAGGTTCATATACTCATCACCATCTTAGAAAGAGGGAAGATTTTTTCGATGATCTATGATCTTGAGATCCTGGGAGGCCAGGGTAAGCAGAGGAGGCCTCAGCTTCCCTGGCCCATAGCTGGTTCCACAGCAGCAACAGTCTACCTCCAGTGGGCTTACCCACTGGGGAAGATTTCAGTTTTAAGATATGCCAAGGTGCTATGCGAACCCACCTGCTAACGATGGCCTTAGCTTAAAGAGTTTCCAAATAATATATACTCCTGAGAATTAGGGTTCTGGTGGCCTTAAAGATAAGAGTCCTGGGCTGGGGGTGTGACTCAACAGTAGGCCCTGGGTTCAATCCCCAGCACTGGTAGGGAAAAAAATATTAAAAAAAAAAAAAGATAAAAAGCACTTACATTAGCAAGACCTGGAAACCTGGAACCTAAAAAACTCAAAATCCAATACCTGACATTTGCTTTTGTTTGCACTGTGGCCAGCATTTCTCTGCAGTTATGACCATGTCAAACAAAAAACAGGAGGCAGGAAGGCCAGTAGGGGCATTCATCCCCTCTTCACCTTTTCTCCCCCTCCCTTGCTATTCTAAAAACTAGTAAGGAAAGAAAGGGAGGCTTTAAAAGAGAGTTGTGAATTAAAAGTGAGCCAGGCTCTCTCCAACACACCAGTCACAGGGATGGGCAAGACAAAGATGGTGCCTGTGATCTAAGAGACACAAGGAATTGAAATTACACCATTAATTACATAAGTGGAGTTGAGGTAAACTCTAGAAGAGTTCAGACCGATGACAGCATAAACATGACACTCCCAATCAAAGGGGTTAGGGAATGCTAATACTGACCACGTGGTGTGGTGGTAAACATATCCGAGGGCTAGAACTTAAGCGGTAAGAAGTCACCTTAATTCACTGTCCCCCAAGTGTGTGTGCTTGTATTTGCATGTGCAGACAAACAGACACACAAACGCATGCACAAACCACTAAGACCTTTTCCCCTTTTTCTTCACAAACACCAAGCCTGGGAGGAAAAAATATAAAACTTCAGAAGTACTTATAGGTGCTAGTGTTTAGCCACTCTGAAATACTGAAAACCCGGGCAGTTTGCAGTAATAGTCATAAGGGTCTGGCTCAAAGGGAAAAGAAAAACAGGTAATTTATTCTAGGCAGAATTTAGAAATATCAAGTTCAACTAGTTGTGTCCCCTTATTTCTGTATACAGGAGGAAACTGAGGACCAGTGAGGGCCTCATGCATTCTAGGCAAATACCCTACCACTAAATTATGCCTCTAGTCCTGCTGTTTTGTTCTTCACAACTGAAATATTTCTCCTTTAACTGTAACTTTTCCAATATATTTAACGTGCTGACAGAGGAGGTGAGCCATAGCATCTTGTAAATCATCTCAAGCTACCTGAGAACCCTCAGCTCAGAGACCCACCAGGAAGGGTACTGGGGGCAGCAAGAGCCTGCACAGATGGCCTGCTTAGACTAAACTCCTAAACATACACGCCAACAAATATAACACCAAAGGACTTCCATGGTCTGTTTATTTCTAGTCACAAACAGCAAACTTTTCTAAAAAAGCAACAGAAGGATCACAAAGCCATAGTTAAAGATTTCTACTCTTTCCATTTTCTCCAAATTCCTACTGCAGTATGTGATAACTTCATGAAATCTAACCATATCTATATCTGAATTTTATATTTGTGAGGAGAAGACTGTGGGGAAATATTCATTTTCAGAAACACTTCTTTCCAGAATATATGAAATTACCTTGCACTACTTTTATAATCAGGAAAAAATTTAAGGTTTTACAAACAACAATTTCGAAGAGAAGATTTATTCCTTCATCTATATTTGGAGTAAGGAACTGCTTTTAAGTCAGGTGTTGAGGTGCATGGCACTCTGGAAGGCTGAGCTAAAAGGATGCAGGTTCAAGCCCAGCCTGGGCACCTCAGCAACTCAGTAAGACTGCTAAAAAATAAAAAAATAAAAAAATAAACCTGCTTCATTTAAACTCTAGATACTCTCAAATTTTTTTGGTTGAAAAAAGTAAACCAGCCTTTAAATGGAGCCCTAGACAATTTCAGAGAAAGCCGTAATTTTCAGAAAAAACTCACATATATCATAATATAAAAATAGAAACTCTGTGACCAATAGGCTGGAAAGCAGAGCTCTCCAGAGAGCTCTGCTTGTCCCTGGAGGTGGGGGCGGAGAAGAGAGTACAGTTTTACTTACAGGAGCAAAGTTTCCTCCAAGTTGGGGTTCCTAGTCACAAGTGCAGGTAGAATTAAGAAACCAGAATCCAAGATGAGCCGTCCAGACCCTCCGTGCAGCAGGAGTCTCTACTGCCCTTTCTCTCTTTGCCTGTGTCTCCTAAATGAAAAGCACTTCAAGGTTTTAGTGGGTGTTTCCCACATCTCGGGCCAAGTAAGTCCCCATTTGCTGTAATCGAATGCTCAGCCTGATGATGTCAACCACTCAACTCACTTGCTCAATTTCCACCTCTCTGTCTGCGGGAGAGATCCATTTCCTTTGGACAAAGAGCCAGGGGCTTTAACTGCACCCCAGACCCATCACATCTGTCTAACATCCTTCCTTCAATTTTCAGCCCTGTTGCCTCAGTGACAAAAGGCTTCCTATTCACACAGCCAAGGATCCCAACATAAACCCCTCTGCTTCTCAGATACTGGCTACCTAGTTTACTGCATTTTAATGAGTTTCTTTGGTATATAACACCCTACTTAGAGTGAAGACCTCCACCCCATGCCACATCCAGCTTTTTTCTCTCTGCCCAATTCTCTAAGCCCTTTCATTTCTCCAGTTTCCTAGGTACATGCTAAGTACAGCACATGTGTCTGTCTTTCAGGAGGGAGATAATGTATCTACAGGAAAAGCTTGAGAATAGAGCTGGTCTGTTGCCTAGGGAACTGGGATTAGTCTTAGCTACCTCTAACTGAATGTATGGTGTCAAGCAACACCTCATCCACTCTGGAGTTCAAGTTTCCTCACCAGCAAAATAATGGCAATGCTATCTTCCTCTTCTGGGCTCCATGACTGAAAAACCAGTGAATGGGAGCTTATCAACAAATAAGCTTCTAAGATATATATGTGCACAAAATACTCAAGTTCAATGTAAACATTATGTATCACATATATACATATTAATAAAATGGAAAAAACAAATAAGTTCCTAAAGCATTTTGCCACAGGCTAACTATCCATGGGGAGGGGGCTGGCCAGGCAGAAGCCACAGCCTAAGTTACTGGGCTCCCAGAATGACTACTTTAAATCCCTTTATGGTGGAACTGAAATGTTTCTCTGGGAAGAAACTCAAAAGAATTCACTGATGAGTTCCAAGAGACATGAGAAGAGCCAGCATAAAGTACTAGATAAGATAAACAAGAGAACTTAACTGTCCTTAGGGACCAACAAGAACCAGCCGTGGTTAGGAGAGATAACAGAGTCTTGCATTTGCAGACTTCCACAGTGGAGACATGTGCAAGCCTGTCCACTCTTCTGTACAATAGGAAACAAGAAGACACACATAGATAACCTGAGCGTCATCTGGGAGCCAGAGAGGTACATCTTGGATCCTGTATAATGTAATTCTTTGAGCATGTTTTCTTAACTGTAAAATGGGATATGTGTGCCTCCATTTTAGGACTGCATAAATTAAACAACACATGTAAGGAGACTGAAAGAAGTTGGTACATACTAAAAAACTGGATGTTAACTCTTATTGTTCACAATTTCACCTGATTCTCATTCACCTGAGGGGAATTAAGTACTCAGGGGCTACATGATTAATCTTTCTTTCTTGGACAGGAAAATAAAGCCCAAGGAAGTTAAGTGACATATCCAAGGTCACACAGTGCAAACTGAAAGGCCCAGAACTAGAAACAATCTTAACTACCACATGTTATATACATACTAATGCTCTTTCTCAAACGGATTAAACAATTCAAGTCACTAGGTCAGAGGGGTGCCTATTTGCTTTGCCAACAATATACCGAGAGGCCTGAAGCAAGTCTGGTTTCAACTGTAACTCCCAAAAGGGACAAATAAGACCTGTGCTAACATAATTTTTATAGGAATGGGAAGTAAGAACTGGAGCTGTTTTCAGTGATTTATTTTTTCTTTTTGGTTGCTCTGTTTTGTGACACTAGAGATTGGACCTTAAGTCTCATGTATACCAGGAAAAGCACTCTAGCACTAAACAACATCACTTATTTCTCCTCCCTCCCTCCCTCCCTCTCTCTCTCTCTCTCTCTCTCTCTCTCGCTCGCTCGCTTGCTCGCTCTTACTCTCTAAGACAACTGCCCAGGCTACCTTTGAACTCAACAGTCTACCCATTGCAGTTTACTGAATAACTGAAATTAATAAGCATGCACCCCCACACTGGAAGAAAAGAAGATATTTACATCTGGGGATAAGGCTAATGAAGTCAGCCTTAACAAAAATTTAACTACTTCTAGAAAACTTTGGTGCTTATCAGCAAGAGTCCAGCTAAACAATCCTGTATTAGGAGGGTGTTTGCCCATCTGAAGACTTCTGAACAATCTGGTCACAGAATAAAAACCACCAACCTGAAAACCCGTGGAGAGCAGCAGGTAACAGAGGGGAGAGACCTGGGTTCCTCCTGGTCCCTGGACTTTCCTCTACCCAAGGATGTTCTTGAGCAAACTGTTTAACTTCTCTGTGTCGTGGCTGCACAATGTAAGATACAAGAGCATTTGCTCTACCTACAAGGTTCTTGTGTGGGTTACGTGCCTGGCATATACTCTAAATTCAAAATTACTTGCAGGGCCAGGAATGGTGATGAATAGCCAAAATCTCAGCTGTTCAAGAGGTTAAGGCAGGAGGATACAAAGTCCCAGGCAACTTAGTGAGACCTTGTCTCAAAAACTAAAAAAGGCTGGGATACATCTCAGCACTTCTTGGATTCAATTTCCAGTACCATAACAACAAAATTAAGAACAAAACTTGTAAAAATAAGACGCTAATTCTGACTGTGTCACCATCCCCTGGCCTAACGATGTTATGACAAGGATGTCACAAAGGCAGAAGAAAGGCCCTATAATTCTCCAGAACACCAAGCTCAGTAATGAACAAAGGCCCACCGAAAACTTTCAGGCATGTTCTCAGCAGCAACACTCAGCCTGGAGGGACCTGAGACCTGGCCACTGTTCACTTGTGTCTTCATTCCAGAGTGGCTGTCAGGAAATGAGTCTGGGCCCTTGAGACAGGTCAGTTTACTGATAACACCCTCAGTGTTGCTTTGAATCATGTGTTGTTATAGTTGAACAAAAATAATAGTAAAAAGCCCATTCATAAAGCACCATTTTCTCCAAAAACATGTACTTTTTTAACACTTGCCTTGCAGATTGACAAGTGACAAAATCAATGAAGACAGAATCCTGACAACATTCATCAGCACGCCCATTCTGTACCACAGCTGACAATAGCGGATACACTGTGCCCACTGGAGCCACTCTGCTGGACCATCTAAAAATACTTAATCCTCACAGTGATCAGATGCCAGAGATATGATTGATATTTGCATCTTAAACTGGAAGAGGTAGCAGGCCTGTAATCCTAGCATTCCAGGAGGCTAAGGCAGGAAGATCACACATTTAAGCCCAGCTCAAGCAACTCAGTAAAGTAGTGAATCCCTGTCTCAACAAAAATAAATAACAAATAAAAATAAAAATAAAAATTATATAGGCTGCAGATGTAACTCAGCGTGGAGCCTCTGGGTTCAACTCAGCACTGAAGAGCAAAAACAAACAAACAAACAAACAAACAAACAAAAAGAAAAACAAAAAACAAAAACAAAAAAAAGGCCATCATATCTTACAGTCATGGCAATGGGCAGATAGAGAGGCTGACAAAGCTGCTCAAAGGCCAGTGCAAGCAGCAGAGGCTACAGTCTGAATCAGGGTTGTCTAGAGAGGCCCAGGTCCCTAACCCCTCGCTTATTCCCCTATTCCTATCCTTCCTCACCTAGAAGCCAGGGCCTTGAAGACAAGTCCTTAGTACTTTTTTATTTTGAAAAAGGGTCTCACTAATGTTGCCAAGCCTGGTCTTGAGCAAACTGTGATCTTCATGCCTCAGTACCCCCAGACTACAGGAATTATATGAATGTTTCCTTCTGAGAACTAGATACTATGCCCCATACAGCAGTGTGGGCACCACTTGGGGACAGAGGAAATGGAGGAAGTGGCAGCATGTGTATACAGAAGTGGTCTGAGGGGCTCAGAGAGCCCCTTCAACAAACTGCCTGCTAACTCCACGCCCTTGTCCCCAGTCTGGGAGGGCGCTCTCTCTCTCTCTCTCTCTTTCTCTCTCTCTCTCTCTCTCTCTCTCTCTCTCTCTCTCTCTCTCATCCAAATTTCCTTAGTATTATCTGTTTTTCTCCTAAAAACTTTCTTTTTTTCCTTCTCCAGAACTGGGAATCAAGCCAACAACCTTCACACTGAGGTAATATCCCCAGCCTTTTTATTTTTGTTTTTGAGATAGCATCTAAGTTGCACAAGGTGAACCTGAATTTGTAATTCTCCTGCTTCAGCCTCCCCTGAGAGCGCTGGGATTCCAGGCCTGTAACACTGGGCCCATCTTTCCTATGAACCTCATCTTCTTCTCATCTGAGAAATACTTATTTTCTGGGCAGGTCTTATTCTTTTGCTAGAATCTGAGAATCTTATGGAAACGGTCTGTGCCCACTTTAGCAGCATTTTGTACACAGTATGAGACACTAACACAAGAAAATCCATAAACAAATACAAAAAATTTTGTTGAATGTTTACCATTTACCAGGTAATACTCTAACTGGTTTATATAAATTACCTCCTTTAATCCCAAGGATCCTAGGATGGAGGGATACTTGTTATCTCCATTTGACCTTAGAGGAAAGTCCAGACAGATGAACTGGTCGGCTGCTCTGTTAGGACCTGAAGGTGTCTTCAGAAAGCAATGTGTGAATGAACACATTCTGGCTACCGTTAGCCACTTTCTCAGTTCAGACAACCACTAGTATGCAATTAGCTCTTTGCCCTATCAAAGGCAGGCTGTAGCTGTCATTATATTTCAAAATTCCTTCTCTACTATGCCATAAAACTAGAAGGTCCACCCTTTTCCTAGGCAATTGTGAAGCGTATTAACTGAGATTTAGAAAGAAAAAGAGAAAGAAAGAAAGACTGGAAGTGCTGCAGAACTACAGGCAAAGACACAATGCACTTTAAACAAACCGAATGAACTACCTGGAGTGATCTAGAGCTTTTAGCAAGAGATAGGCCTCCTTCCTCTGACATCTGAAGGGCTCTCAGTCTAACTGCTAGTCCTGCTCACGTGCCCCAGAGCAAAGTGTCCCTTCCACTTTGTACAGAAAGCTTCCAGCAGGCATAGGTGCCTAGTGGCACACCTCAGTGGTTACAGCACCTGCCTAAGATTCACAGGGCCCTGGGTTCCGAGGCAGGTAGAGGCCATGAGCAGACAATTTCAGAAGAAATACGGCCTATTACCTAAAAGGACTCTTCCCTCATTAAGAACAAGCAAAAGATATATCACAGGGCATCTGAAGAAAACCAGCAGAAATAACAAATAGAGACACTATAAAGCAGGAGTGGGAAGAGTCAAGCCCTCATAAAAGGCCTCGATAAGGAGACACAGTTTCTGCCATCACACTAAGGGTGAGGTACTTGAATGTTACCAAATATAACAGACGAATTTGTGTACGTAGCTTAACAGGTCTTTATTTAAAAACAAAGGATACAGGGGTAGGAGAGAGTCCCAAGTGAATTGCCCCAACAGACTAATTTTTTTTTCTCTTTGAGACAAGGTCTCACTCTGCAGCCCAGACTGTTCCTGAACTCACTATGGAACCCAGGCTGGCCTTGCACTCACAACAATCCTTGTGTCTCAGCCTCCAGAGGGCTGGGATTACAGGCCTGCACCACCATACCTGGCTTATGTGGTGCTGGGGAATCGAACGCAGGTACTTAGCGCTTGATGTAGTGCTTGCTAGACAAGCGCTTTAACCACTGAACCATTCATTCCTCCAGCCTCCCATCAGACTAATTTTTAAGTTGTTAATCTTGCATGGCCCACAAATTATTCATAAATACATAAATGGTCCTTGGCAGAATAAGGTTCCTCAGCCTTGCCAAAAAGGAAAAACTAAATCAGACAAAAGAGAAGCTTTAAAAAAAAATCATGCTTTCAGAGATTCTGAAAAAAAAAAACTGACAAAAATGAGCTTTTGGGAACTAACAATAAGAAAACTGAAATTAACAATTCCACAAAATAACTAGAAAATAAAAGGAAAATTTTCACAATATATAGAGAAAATATAAGATAAAAAGGGATCTTGAAAAGCAACACAAAGATCTTGATATGAAGCAACATGACATTAGTTACTCTAGGGAGGAGAAAAAGGGTAATAAAAATTGTCCAAGAAACCTTGGGGAGGACTGGGGCCATAGGTCAGGGGTCAAAGCACTTGCCTAGCAGGCACAGGTCCGTGGGTTCAATTCCTTAGCATCACATAAACTGGCCATGGTAGCACAGGCCTGTAATCCCAGCACTCATTAGGTTGAGGCTGGAGGATTGCCAAGAGTTCGAGACAAGGTGGATTACACAGTGAGTTCAGGACCACCCTGAACTACAGAGTACGACTCTGTGACAAAACAAACAAAACAAAAACCCTGGGGAAATTTTCCCAGAGGTGAGGGAAAATATAATTTTTCCCACTGAAAAGTAAAACCATACCTAGACACAGCCTTCTAGTCTTACAGATGCCAAAAGGAGAAAATCCTAAAAATTTCCAGAGGCATAAATAGATTCTTACAAAAGTAAAGAATCACAGCAATGTCTAGCTTCTTACCAACCCTCCCAGTGCCCGAAAGAAATGGAGTAACTCGCACACAAAATCCTGTGCTCAACTAGGCAAGATGAAGATACTTTCAAACATGCAGGGACTCATCTCTCATGCATTCTTTCCACATTAAGCACCTGGAATAGGGATGGGGAACATCCAGCCCAGGGATATGGAGGCAGTATCATTCTAGAAAATGGAAATAAATATCAAAAGAAGGAAAAGTTTAAAAATAAAATGGCTGCCTTCGGTGAGGGAAAAAGCAGAGGACAGACACTTTCTGGACTCAAATTTTTTTAAAAAATGATTTCCTGTATTTCTTGGATTGTTAAAATTTATTATTACCAGTTATTGCAATCAAGTTTTAGCAAGTGCTTTTGCTAATCTCAACATCCACAAACTGATTTTTTCCTCAGATCTAGACTCCTAAATCACCTAAGTAAATATCTCCACATTTAATGACAGTGTGGCATCTGTCAATGCTTTACATGTTATTTCTAATCTTTATAATACTTCTGCCATGCAACTACTGATATTCCCACTTTACAGATAAAAGATGGAGGCTGAGAGACTGCATGAGGTCACAGAGTAGGCCAGGCCTGGAACAACAGCACACAGCCTCTTTCACTACACCACCTCATTTTCACATTCCACCAGCTCAATACAATCCAGAAAATACTTTTATATACATTTTCTGATCAACCTCATGGAAGAGTAGAAACTAAAGTTAGTTATCTTGCCCAATAATTCAAAATTCCTGATCCTTAACCCAGTATTCTTTTTACTTTCCCTTATTTATCTCAACAACAGAACTACAAATTATTCATGTCTTTGTGGGCCTTGCCGTCTTTCTGGGCATCTGCCACAAGAGTCATTGTATATTACAGCTGAAGCAGGAATGTGAAATAAGGGGGGGGGGGGGGAGAGAAAAAGAGGGAGAGAAGGAGAGAGGGACAGAGGGAGAGAGACAGACAGACAGACAGAGGTGCTCATTTTTTCCAAAGGACACAGTAATAAACCACAGAATGTCCTCAGTTGCTCCACTGTCAGCATTTTGCCTAAGTCCTTAAAGGGGCTCTAGAAATACCAGCAAGCCAGCCTGGCCTGCCTGGCATACAGCAATTCAGCAGCTGGCACAGGAAGTTTGCAGCAGTTCCAACAACCAGTGCCACATTTTTGGCTCCAAAAGAAAAAAATGAGTGGTGCATGCTTGTGCTCTGAAAAGACACGTCCGTAGCTCAAGTCTACATGTGGCCTGGGACTTGTTTTGTGTGGTCCGGGACTTGTTTTGGTGGCCAGAAGAATCTTAGCTTGGTGCTGTTCTAAGGCAACTTTACAAAGTTCTCCTTAGGGCTGAGTAGCAGGGTGAGCCAAAAGTGGGGAACTAGCGGGAGCACACACTTGACTCCTGGTCATTTTAAGTCCTCAGCAGAGCAGCAGCCCAGATTTGGGAATAAGTGACTTGAATTCGGTGTGGGATGCTGCTCTCAGCCTGCTCTGGCATGTGAATAACGGCCAGGGAACAGCCAGGGGAAAGAGGCTGTTTACTTGAGTTCAAACTATTTATAGCACCAGCAATCTGCACATATTTGGATGACAAATCTCTGGGCTTCAAGTGAGCTGCATTTGCTCCTGGACAATTTCATCAAACACATTCCCTCCCCATGCCACCCCCAAGCTCCCTTGCTAACACATGTTGGCCTCAGGATGTTTTATTTAAGCTTCTAAGTTTTTTTAAAAAAGATTATAAAAAGAATTCACATTTTAAGAACATGTGATTTTAATCCATTTATCTACAATTTTCAACTACATAGTATTTCCTTTGATGCCTGAATCAGAAATTAAACTCTAACACATACACATTCTTTAAAATATACCACTATCCCCAAAACAAAATAGTACCCAAAAGATGTCTGCAATTTAACAAGTACTACATGGTAACGGCACTAGACCCCGCTTAAGATCTACACGGAGAACATTTCTTACAGCACAATTTACACAGGATGATAAAAGCTATGAAAACTGATTCACAAACAATATATAACCATATACACATTCCAAACAATCACCTAAGTCTTATTACCCACCTACCTGGGGGGAAAGCAATTTGTGCACATAACTGGATACAGCTTATTTATTGCATGTTGCTTCTAACAGGAACTACTGGCGGAGTAGGAAGAATAGCACAGTGGTTAGAGTGCTAGCCTAGTAAACACCAAGGCCCTGAGTTTGATTCCCCAGCACCATCTAAACCAGGTGTGGTGGCACATGCCTGTAATCTGAGCACTCAGTAGGCTGAGGCAGGAGGATTTCTGTAGGTTCAAGACCAGTCTGAACTATGCACAGAGTTCAGAACCAGCCTGGATTCAGCTCTTCACCTCGTTTTGTTTCCTTCCTGAACGCCATCTTCCTTTCCAATGGTTTGGTCTGTGGCTTCCTAGGTGATGTTGGCCACAATTTCTACTCATTCTAAGTCACACTCCTTTGAGGATCTGATGATAAGATCCTTCTCTGCAGAAAATGAAACTCTTAAAGGCTATCTCTGGATTCATTGTAGGCCTACAGGCCAAGTTCAAGGATCTTGCTCTATGGAAATTTTAACAGTGATGATGGATGCTATTTGCTCTTGGCAACAGGTATCACAAGTCACTGACGTTTGTACAGAAGATATCAAGGACACTACCAACATTTATTCCTTTGCGAACATTTGATGGGGACCTCCCACGTCAGACACTAAGACACATGATAATGCAGTGTGATCCCTGGACAAACAGAGATAAGTCAAGCGACGGAAGCAAAAAAAAAGCGTACTGCCACAATATGGTAGGAAAAATCACACTGTACATCTCAGACTGGCCTCACCCATCCACTTCCATTTGGGTTCCAGGACTTACTAGCTACAAGTGGAACAGGTAAAAAATGACTGTTATGAATACCAAACAAAGAGCTGAGCATGGTAGCATATGCTTGTAATCCCAGCACTTAGGAGGCTGAGTCAGGAAGATTGTTGTTCAAGGCCAGGCTAGGATACATAGTGAGTTTAGGACCAGCCTGGACTATAGAGCAAGAGCCTGTCTCAAAAACAAAGCAAAAACCAAACCAAAACAAAGAATACTGAGTACAAGTAGAGAAGAAAGTAGGTCATTTGTGCCATTCTTAAATAGCCTTCTTTTCCTGTTGACTTTTGGTTTTCCTCTGTTCCTGCATAAAAACCATTTCAAAACAGGAATAAGTTAAAAATCTCTTTTCTTTACTCAACAGCCACAGGGTTTTTGGGGGTGTATGTGTGTGTGTGTGTGGTACTGGGGATTGTGTTCCAGGCCTTTATACTAAGCTACATTCCCAGTCCATTTTTGTTTCTGACTTTGAGATGGATCTTGCCAAGTCACTAAGTTATCTAGGTGAGGCTCAAACTTGTGATCCTCCTGCCTCAGCCTTCCGGACCTCTGAGATGACAGGGCTGATCTTAATTTCTGTTACGTTAGAAAAGAGAGAGAAGGATGGCAGAAATTTGCTATCACTAACTACAATAATGGTATGAATAATGTAAATATACATTCCAAAAAAGTAATTTAGTCTTATAATATCTATAAAGGTATTCTGCTTCGAACATGCCTTTTTTAAAGACAGGTTTTACTCTGCAGCCCAGAATGGTCCTGAACTCACTATGTATCTCAAGCTAATGCTGGGATTAGGGGGGTGCGCCACCACACCTGGGTTTATGCTGGGTTATCAAACTCAGGGCTTTGTGCTTGCTAGGCACACACTTTAACCACTGCACCATTCCTCCAGGCCTGAACATGCCTTATTAAAGATTTCTTGTCAATAGTAATACCCAGTGTACAGAGATATGGGGAAATGTGAGTGACAACAACAACAACAACAACAACAACAACAACAACAAACAGTAAAACTTATTTTTTAGTACAGAGTACTGAACACAAGGCCTCACACAAGCTAGGCCAGCTAGTGTTCTACCACTCAACAACATCCTCAGTCCATGTTCAAATTCTATTTTGAGCCAGGTATGATGGCACACACCTGTAATCCCTGCTACTCAGAGGCAAGAGGATCATGAGTTAAAGGCCAGCTTGAGCTACATAGTGAATTTCAGGACAGCCTGGATTAAGCAGAGACTCAGTCCCCACCTCCAAAAAAAAAGATACAGGGCAACAGTAGAGTGCTTGCTAGATAGATAAGACTTTGGGTTCAATCCCCAATATGATCAAAAAGTTTATTCATTTAAAAAGTACTCATACTCTGAGTCAGTCATTTCATCTCTAAGGTTTTATTCTCAAGAAATCATACATGTTCAAAGACTTGAAGTTGTTATACTAGCATTGTTTAGAATAATGAGAAACTGAAAATTATTCTAAAAGTCCATAATTTTTACCTATTTTGTCCTCCAGGACATTCAGTCTTTCCATTTTAATCTTTAGTCTTTGATCCACTTGATTTAATTTGTCTACATGGCGATGGGTGTGGGTCTAGATTAAAGCATTATTTTACAGTAAAATAGAGCAGCCTACAAAAGAGAAAATATAAATTTTATTTTTAAGTTCTTTTGGACAATACATACCAAAAACTATAAATTCTAACTTATGAGGGGAGTTTATAGCAGAACTATTTATAACAGAGAGAAAATGACTATCAAAACATCAAACATATTGTCTGGTCACTAAGAATGGTTGAGAGAGACATGAGCGGCACTATTGGCCAGAACCCTGCTCGTGTCCTCCAAACACCCAGCCTCTGCCTCAGAGATGTGCTGCCAAGCTGGTGTCTGGCACTGGAAGGTGCAGAAGAAACACAAGCCAACAAATACCCTGATGAGGAATAGGCAAAGAAGCCTGGAGCTGAGCCATCTTAGCTCTAAGTGCTGTTCAGGCACCTCAGGCACGAGTCAATATCCTTGAAAACAGCAATGACCAAGACAAGTAAGGGGATCAAGAAGAGAAAAAGAGGGGAAAAGGAGCAAAGTAGGTCCTGAGAAAAGAAAAGAAAAGAAAAGAAAAGAAAAGAAAAGAAAAGAAAAGAAAAGAAAAGCTGAAGAAAACTTAGGATTTTCAGAAAAGCAACATAGAAATGTTAGGTACCAGGATGGAGGAATGGTATAGCATTAAAACGCCTGCCTAGCAAGTGCAAGGCCCTGAGTTGGATTCCCCAGCATCACATAAAGCTGGGCGTGGTGGTACACGCCTGTAATCCCAGCACTTGGGAGGCTGAGGTAGGAGGACTGTTGTGAATCCAAGGGTAGTCAGTGCTCCATAGTGAGTTCAGGACCAGCCTGGGCAAGAGAGAGGAGAGAGGAGAGAGAGAGGAGAGAGAGAGGAGAGAGGAGAGAGAAGAGAGGAGAGAGAGAGCGTGCGTGCGTGTGCGTGTGCGTGTGCGTGTGCATGTGTGTGTGTTACCAAGCAAAAATCTATGCTTTAAGCACAGCTTGGTGGCTCAGGCCCATAATCCCAGCACTCCAGGAGACTAAGACAGAAAAATCACAAGTTTAAGCCGAGCCTGAGCAACTTAGAAACTTGGGAATACTGTCTCAAAAATCATCAACAACAACGACAAAAAGAGGCTGAGAGTGTATCACCAGGTTTAATCTCAGTACCACAAATAAGCCCCTGAGTTCCTGAGCCAGGAAAGCTCTTCTTCTAGAAGCTCTGATGAGCGATAACAGAGATGAGAAATGCCAAGGCTCTCTTCTCATCTTCCATGACTGATTCTATCACTTCTGGCAGCTCCATGATCCCTGCACACCCACCGGATTTCAGCCATCAGAGATCATTTATTGAAGAGCCATAAAGAAGACATGTCCACAGATGAAAATTCATAGCTAGGAAGAGACTTCAACCTGAAGCAGGGAGGTCTTTAAATGAGAATGTACCAGCAAAACATCAAAAGGATCTCCTGCTCCTGCGGGGGAGGCCAACGGCTGCTGATCTAGAGAGAAGAAGCCTCCATAGGTATTTATGCCAAAGTCTTTAAAAGGAAACCAGAAAGAAAGAGACACTCAAAGATAAATTTAACTGTGCAAATCAGAAAGAGCTGAGCAACCTGGTCACTCCAGTAGTGAGACAGAAGAAGCTGTCTGCTACCAGTCAATGTGAGCCTGAAAGAAGGTGTTCAAACTGACAGCCAGAGAGCTCAATGTGGACCGCACATATTGCATGGATGCCTACAGTCCGTCTTTCCTTCCTTCTTTCCTCCCTCTCACCCTCTCTCCCTCCCTCGCTCCCTTCCTTCCTTCCTTTCTTTTTTTGAGACAAGGTCTCTCTGCACAGTCCAAGCTGACCCTGAACTCACTATGTAGCCCAGGCTGGACTCGAACTCCTGGCAACCCTCGTACCGCAGCCTCCCAAGGGCTAGGATTGAAAGGCACGTAGCCCATGCCTGGTTTGTGGAGTGCTGGGAGGTTCGAGTCCTTGTGCTTGAGACGGGGCGGGGGGGGGGGGGGGGGGGGGGGGGGGGGGGGGGGGGGGGGGGGGGGGGGGGGGGGGGGGGGAACGGGACAGGACACGGACAACACAACACTTCACAGAAAAACAAGGCAAATACATAAAAATAATTACAGCAATCGAGCCAACAGGCTGCTTGAACTCTAAGCTCCTCTCCTAGTCTCTTGGGTCCTCTGACATGGAGATGACGCTCTCTGAACAAGCAAGTAAGTCATGTAGCGAGCAACTCGAGGTGGTAGCATAAGCACGCACAGAGTACAGAAAAACAGACAAAGGTTCTTCACCATACCACCACTGACCACAACACTCCTGGCCTCTCAAATCCGTTGGCTTTTTTTTTCTTTTTTTGTTTTTTTAAGACAGGGTCTCACTCTATAGCCCAGGCTGGTCCTGAACTCACTTTGGAGCCCAGTCTATCCTTGGCAATCCTCCCTGCCTCAGTTTCCCAAGTGCTGTGATTACAGGCATGCGCCACCACCCCCAGCTTATGTGGTACTGGGGAACTGAACTCAGGACCTTGCGCT
This sequence comes from Ctenodactylus gundi, assembly GCA_004027205.1. Taxonomy (NCBI): domain Eukaryota; kingdom Metazoa; phylum Chordata; class Mammalia; order Rodentia; family Ctenodactylidae; genus Ctenodactylus; species Ctenodactylus gundi. The sequence continues at coordinate 83,784 of PVKB01004341.1, read as the reverse complement.
TGGTAGGCAAGTGATTCAACCACTGAGTCATTCCCCCAGCCCTCAAATCTATAGTTTTAACAAAAGATTTTGAAGAGTCCCAAAAGACTGACACTGCTGCCAGTGAAACTGATGGTACTAGAAAAACACATGGCACATGTTTTGGTTTGTTTTGGGTTTTTTTGAGACAGCCTCCAGTTACACAGCTTAGGTCAGCCTCATACTTTTGTAGCACAGGTTTGCAGCCGGGATTGGCTCTAAACTCAAGATCATCCTATCTCAGCTTTCTGAGGGCTAGGATTGTAGTTGTATGCCACTATACTCAGTTCCACAAGGCAAAATTTTCCCCCAGTACTGGGGATTGTACCCTGGGCCTCATGAACACTAAGCAAGAACTCTATCACTGAGATACCAAGTCTTTCTTTTACTTTGAGACAAGGTCTTGATATATTGCCCAGGCTGGCCTCAAAGTTCAGCTCCTCCTATGTCAGCTTCCCAAGTAGCTGGGATTACAGGCATGAGCTACCTCACCGATCCACAGAGCACATATTACACCCTCATAATTGGGAAGGCTTTTTCAAGCATGACATAAAATGCCAAAATCTTTAAGGGAATATCGACTACATCATATTAAATGGGGAAACAGTGAAATCATTTCCTCTAAAAGAAAGAGGACGAGGATACTCACTCTCACTCTCTGTTCAATTCAGTGCTTGAAATCTTAGAACAATTAGGCAAAAGAAAAAAAGAAAAGAAAAAAAGAAAAGAAAGAAGTTACTAATAGAAAAGAAAGAAATTAAGTCATCTTTATTTACAGCCAACATGATCCTTTACTTAGAAGACACTAAAGATCTCACCAAAAGACTTTTTGGAGCTGATAAATTCAGCAAAGAAGCAGTATACAAAATCACACTAAAAGATCAACAGCTTTCCAGTACTCCAATAATGAGCTGAAAAAGAAATCAAGAAAACAATTCACAATGTTAAATACTACAACTAAGGATCTAATCAAGTGAAAGATGTCCACAGTGAAAAGTAGAGAACACCAAAGAAAGCAACTGCAGAATATACCAGACCAGGGATCCCCAAACCCCCACTGCAGACAGGTAATAGTCCACGGTTAGAAAGAGTAACTGCCCAGACAGATGAGCAGCCAGCAAAGGAGCTGTGAGGGAAGCTCCCCTCCTGTCCTCAGCTGCGGATCTAACAGGAGTCGAGTTCAGCTCCCTACTGCGCTCCTGCTGCTCCCATTTCAGAGCTTTCCTCAAACAACCTACTGCCTAACAAGTACCACTTGTCACCTTCCAATCCCCTCCTCAGGAGAATGATCTTCAGCCAAATTAATCCCTGGTGTCAAAAGTTTGGGGCAATTACAACAGACAGTGGAAACACCTCCCATATATTTACAGATCAGCATAATTAATATTACTGAAATAGCCATATAGCTGAAAGTGATCCACAGATTCAATATCATTTCCATCAAAATTCCAATGACATTCTTCACAGAACTAGGAAAAAAAAACACCCTAAAATTTATATTAAAACACAAAGATCCAGACTAGTCAAAGCAATTCTGAACAAAAACTGCAAAACTGACAATATGACAATATCTGATCTCAAATTACAGCACAAATGCATAGTAATAAAAACACCATGGTATCACAAAATGGACAAAAAATGGACACACAAACAAATGAAATAGAAGAGAGGGCACACAGACAAACTTGCACAACTACAGCCGTCTTATTCTAGGCAAAAGAGCCAAAAACATATGTTGGGAGAAAAGACAGCCTCTTTTACAAACAGTGCTGGAAAATAAGATTGCTATATGCAAAACACTGAAACTACACTCTATATTTTATACTGCACAAAAAATCAATTTAAAATAACAGATGTGAAACCTGAAGTTTTGGAACACATAGAAGAAAACAAAGCCATAGGCACCGACAAAGGAACAGAATTCCAATAGCATAAGAAATAACAGCAAGACTTAAAAAACGGAACCAACTCAAATTTAAGTTTCCTCACTAAGACGGTTATGGTAGTGTCTTCCTGTAAATCCAGCACTTGGTAGGCCGAGGCAGGAGGATCTCAAGTTCAAGGCCAGACTGGACTATATCAAGACCATGTCTGGATAAAAGATAGGGATCTTCTCTCTGCTGGACTGCTGCGCTCTCATTTTCCTGTCCGTCTACTTCATAATTACAATGTCTGACTTAAAATGTGATTACATTAATGCTAGATCATGTTGCTCAAAATTAAACAAGTGGGTGGTCCCTAAACTGATCAGCCATACTACTGTCACTCTTCTAATGCTTGTGTCCGTGCACTGGTTCATCTGCCTTCTCAATGTTCATTATGATGTCAAGTGGCAACATGGGTGTGTTTGACCCGAAAGAAATACACAACCAAGAGCAGCTGAAATCACACATGAAAGGAGCCATGATCAAGCTTGGATTCCACTTGTTCTGTTTCTTCATGTGTCCTCACATGAAGTATGATTTTGGCTGTGATAAACGAGTGAAGCTGGGGAGGCTGGGGCTGAAGGTGGCTGTGCAGCAGAGGAGCCAGAGGCTTCGTATGCCATCCTTAGAACCGTCACCATAGCTGTATATATTTTTGTCTTTGAACACAAAACTATTTTTGCTGTATTTTTACCATATAAAGCATTACAAAAAAAAAAAAAACTGAGCATAGTGGTGTGCACCTGTATTTCCAGCACTCAGGAGGCTGAGGCAGGACTGTCCTAAGTTCAACACTGCCCTGGGCTAAAGTCAAAACCCTGTCTCAAAAAATAAAAAAATAAAAAACCGGGAAAATCTGTGCCAGTTACTTTTTTTGACAGAAGATTGATATATAGAATACACAGAGAACTCAAAAAATTAATAGGCCAATCAATAAATGAACAAATGAATTGAACAAATCTTTCTGTTTTGCTTTGCCTTTGATTTTTTTTTGGGACATGGTCTTGACCTGTAGCCCAGCCTGGTTCTGAACTCACTATGTAGCCCAAGCTGGCCTTGAAATCAGGACAGTCAGGCCTCAGCCTCCTAAGTGCTGTGCTACAGGCATGCACCACCACGCTCAGCTTTATGTGGTGCCAGCGAATCAAACTCAAGCCTTGTGCTTACAAGGCAAGTGTTTTAACCACTGTACTATTCCTCCAGCTCTGAGCAAGCATTTCTTAAAAGAAAAGTATATGAGAAAATACTCAATATCTTTAGCCATAGAAAAATATTAAATGAAACTCTCTGGAGGTTCCAGCTCATCCCAGTCAGAATGACCATCATCAAAAATACAAAAAACAATAAATGCTGGCAAGGATGTGGCAAAAAGGAATACTTTCTTTCAGTTGCACACATATATTTTATAGCAGTTCTGAACAGGATCCTAAGAGCTCTTTTCCTCATATTTTTACAGGGGCTTGAAACATGGAGTTTCTATTAACATTTATCTATAGCACACCAAATCTAACTCAAAAAGGAATACTTCTACACTACTGCTAAATTAACTGTGTAAATGAGCACTGCCACTATTGAAATCAGTATGGAGGTTCCTTAAAAAAAAAAAAAAAAAAAACTAAGATTAGAACTACTTAAAGACTCTGCAATCTACAGGGAGACCTGTGTACTCATGTATGCTGAAGCAAAACTCGTGACAACCAAGACATGGATCCAGCAGCCGAGGTGCCCATCAGTGGACAAATGGCTAAAGAAAAATGTGGTGTGTGTATACACAAAGGAGTGTCATTCAGAGACAAAAAATAAAATTACGTAATTTGTAGGAAAACAGATGGAACTGCAGGATCATAACATTTAATGAGATGAGCCAAACACAGAAAGACAAGTATGTACTTTCCCTAATATATGAAATTTTTAAAATAAAATGAAAGAAAGCATAAAATAGATAAAAGGAAGAAACTGGAAGGGAAAATAATGGAGGGATGGATATGATAGAAATATGTTGTACCCACGTAAGAAAATACATTGAGGCTGGTGATGTAGCTCAGAGGCAGAACGATTGTCTAGTATGTACAAGACCCTGAGTTCAATCCCCAGCCCTACGAAACAAAATCACCTTGAAACCCAACTTATTTGTACAGTAAGTCAATGATAAAAGGTATTTTAATAAAAAATTGATAAATTTGATTATGTAAAAGCAAAAATATTATGGATAGCAAAAATCATGTTCAAAATAAAACTCGAGTATCAAACTGGGAAAAATTTTATTCTCCATCAACAAATAGCCTATTTCCTTAATCTAAAAAGAGTTTCTGGACTGGAGAAATAGCACAGCGGCTATTAGCAAGTGCTAGACCCTGAGTTTTATTGACCAGCACCCACATAAGCTGGGTGTGGTGGTGTATACCTGTAATCCCAGCACTTGAGAGGCTGAGGCAGGAGGATTGTCCCATGTTGGAGGCCACATAGTGGCCATAGTACCGAACGGAACTGCAGAGCAAGACCCTCACACACACACACACACACACGAACAAGCTTCCAGAAATTAATAACACAAAGACCAATAAACAAAGGCTTTGGTTCTAAGTCCTCGTTTGAGTCCAGATGGAGATCAAGACAACACTGAATACAAACAAACCATACTCATTTGTGTCATATCCAAATTCCCAACCTACAGAAGTCTGGGGGGAAAATGGCTGCTTCAAATCACAAATTTTTAGTTTGTTACAATAAAATAGTAAGTGAGGGAGGACTAGGGAGTAGCTTAGTAGTTAAAGCACTTGCCTAGCAAGCACAAGGCCCTGAGTTTGATTTCCCCACACTACATATGTCTGCCATGAAGGCTCATACCAATCCCAGCACTTGGGAGGCTAAGGCAGGAAGATTACTGAGAATTTGAGGCCAGCCTGAGCTCTATAGAGAGTGCAGTACCAGCCTAGACTACAGAGAGAGACCCTGTCTCCAAAAACCCCTATAAAATAGTAAGTAGAATATTGGATTTTGCATTACTAATATTCAGAGTTTTTAATTTTTTAATGTATTTTGAGACAGGGCCTTATTCTGTAATTCAGGCTGATCCTGAACTCACTATGTAGCCCAGGCTGGCCTCAAACTCATGGAAATCTTCCTGCCTCAGCTTCCTGAGCGCTGGGATTCCAGGTGTGTGCTACTACACTGGATTTATGTGGTTCTGGGGAATCAAACTCAGGGCCTTGAGCTTGCTAGGCAAATGCTTTAACTACTGAGCTATTTCTCCAGCCCTTAGATTTTTCTTAGAATTTTATATTCAAGAACAATATGGCCTGTGAATTTTTCTCCCTCATAATGTCACTGCCACATTTTTAATTTTTGCTAACTTCTTTTTCTAGTCTCAGAAAGTACTTGTATAATATTCTTTTTCTTTTAAAATGCTTGGTATAAGGGGTAGGGGTGTAGCTCGGTGATGAAGGCACTTGCTTAGCAGTGCTAGGCCCTGGATTCAATTCCCAGCACCACATAAACTGGATATGGTGGCGCATGCCTGTAATCCCAGCACTGGGGAAGCTGAGCCAGAAGGAATGCCTTGAGTTTGAGGCCAGCATGGGCTACACAGTGAATTTAGCATCAGCCTGGACTACAGAGCAAGATTCTATCTCAAAAAATTAAATAAAAATAAATAAGTAAGAAATGCTTGGTACAGCCATGCCTGGTGAGGAGGACCTATAATTCCAAAACTATGGGAAGGTGAGGCAGCAGGATCACAAATTCCAGACTAGCACAGGCAACTTAACAACTTAGAAAGACCCTGTCTCAAAATTAAAATTAAAAAATGGTGCCTGTAATCCCACCACTCAGGAGGCTGAGACAGGTGGATTGCCTTGAGTCCAAGCCTGGGCTCCATCGTGAGTTCAGGGCCAGACTGGGCTAGAGAGTGAGACCCTGTCTCAAAATAAATAAATAAATAAATAAATAAATACATAAATAAATAAATAAAATTTTAAAATGGGCTGGAGATGTCTGAAGGCCCAGCTTCTATCTCCAGTACCACAAAAATGAATCCATAATTAGTTAAATGCGTAATATGAGGGAATAAGAGGGAGGGGGGATAAAGGCATATAATGGGGAGAGAGAGATGATAAAATACATGACACAGGGTGAAACCTCTCTAAAGTGAACAACTTGGGAGGAGGTCAGAGCAAGGGTTAAAGAGAAGGACTGAAAATTCTCAAAGTGTGTTCTGTGCAGGAACCTGCCAAAATAAAACCCATGAATCTGTATACTAATAATAATTTTTAAAAGGATTTAAGAAAAGGAACTGAAAACTAAATGCTCAGTATAGCATGACATAATGTCACAGGCCTGTATTCCCAGCACTCTGGGAGGCTAAGGCAGCAGACTTCAAGACCAGCCTGGGCAACGTAGCAACTTAGTGAGACTCTGCCTCAAAATTAAAAATAAAAGGGGAGTGGGCTGGGATGCTGCTCAATGGAAAGGCCCTGGGTTCAGTCCTCGGGCCCTCCACCACACACAACGCACACACACAGATATACACACAGGCACAAACGCACGCACACATGTGCACAGAACTTGGTATAACTTTCCTGTGAAGCCATTAGGCCTATAGTTTTTTGTCCTAGGGAAAGTTTTAATTGATAACGCAGTTTGTGTAAGAGTTGTGTTACTTACTAACAACTTCATTCAACTAAATTTTTGAAATATTTGGCTTAAAATAGTTTGTATCTTATATACAATCCTTTCTTGATATTAGTTAGCTGTGTTCCTTTCCTTCTTCTCTCCCTCTCTCTCTCTCCTTTCCTTCATGCGTGCATGTGTGTGTGTGTGTGTGTGTCTGTGTGTATGTGTTTTATTGGGGATTGGACCCAGGGGTCTTCTACCACTAAGCTATATTCCCAACCTTAAAAAGATTATTTCAGGTAGTAAATGATTTGATTATTCACAGTAATAAATCAGAAATAAACTTTATAATTAAGAGTCTCTAATACTCTTTACAACTCTTGGGTTCTATGACTTTATCACGTACCAAGTATTTTCTTGCTAGAAGAAAAAACGCACAATGAGTAATAAAATAATCAACAGATACAACGTGCAGAAGGAGTAAGAGGAAAGAAATATTTTCAGAGCATGAACAGGATTCTTTTCAGATGTAATCCTCATGTATTGCTAAGGAACTGTGGGTGAGCTTTAAATTATGTGGGCCTAAACTACTCTATAATTTACCTAACACCAACAGGACAATATCTCTGAATTTAGATGCATAAGATATAAGGCAGTTTGGATACTCAGATTTAGTTTAAGGCCAACATGTACAAAAATATTTGTCAGAACTTGGCAAGCTTTGGAGAAACAAACAAATAAATATGCTGAAAAATTATCTTCTTATAAATATATATCAGAGTTGTTGGCAGTAAAGCATTGTTAAGCTCTATTCCTTAAATTTTTAAAAAAGGAAAAAATGGAGTAGAAGAATAGGCCTGGATCTCTCAATACATATTTGTTTTTTTAACAGAATTTAAAACATTTCTTAATTAAATACACAGGGTAATTCTATCCAAATTTCCTTTCTTTCTTTCAACAACATCAACAAAAATAGCACAGTAACATGTTAAATAATTTCTGGTACCATATCAAAAATCCAGATATTAATGGGCATGGTGGCACAAGCCAAATGCACTCATAGCCAGCCAAGTGGCACAGGCCTGTAAACCCAGGCCTGAGGCACGAAGACTGCAAGTTCCAGTCCAACTTGGGCAATTTAGCAAGATGCTGTCTCAGTAAATAAATAAATAAATAAATAAATAAATGGCTGGGGATAGAACTCGGTGTGAAGGCCCTTGGTTCAATCCCTAGTACCACAAAAATAAAATAAATAATAACAACTCAGGAGCCAGAAGCAGGAGAATTGAGATTTTGAGGACAACTTAGGCTGTACAGCAAGTTCAAAGACAGCCTGAACTACATAACTACATAGTGAGACTCTGTCTCAAAAAATACAAAGCAGCAGTCAAAAAGGAGCCTGCCTACAGGACAGTTTTCCTTGACGGCCACTGTTCCATTTGCTATAACTGATCTGCAACATTTTGGGAAAAGACACTTCCACTGTACTTGTCATTTCTAGAGTAAGACTCAGCCCACAAACTTGTATGGAGAAGTACCTGGGAGTGTGTTGAATATTTGCCCTGAGATAATCCAGAGACAGTACTTCGGGTCAGGACTCTGAACTCTAAGGCATCAGTATCAGGACCAGAGGCCAGTCGGACCTTTATGATTCTGAGGACCAGATGATGGGTCCAGGACCCTTCATGACAGTTGTGCCCTCGTTCATCTTAGCTGTGCCAAGTAGATGTGTGAAGGTTACTGTGAGTGAGAACACCAGGGATCATGGCGGTGAGGAGATGCAACCACCTCACACCTGGGTGCCCCTTTTTCCTGGCAGTGTCTAATGCTAAAGAGATCAGCCGTCTCTCGAGCTGTGCTCTGATTTAAGGCTCTCACTGCAATAGACCAGCCTTGAACATGTGATCCTCCTGTCTCAGTCTCCCAAGTGCTGAGATTATAAGCTTGAGTCATCATGTCCATCTTTATTTGTGATGGTCTTGCAGTCAGGAGAGAACCACCACATGAAGAGGTGGGCCAGAACACCACAGCAGGTGGTTTGGGGTCATATTATTAGGAGGGAGGGAGATTGTTTTATCTGCTAAAACTTGTGAATATAGTTGACCAATAAAAGACTGGAACTGTGGAAAAAAAAATAAAACCAAAGCTGGGGCGTAGTGGTACATGCCTATAATCCCAGCAAGAAGCTTGCCATGAGTTCAAGACCAGCTTGGACTACATAGTTCAGGACCAGTTTAGACTACAGAGGGAAACCTGGACTAAAACAAACAAACAAACAAAAGGTCTTAGGGCATAGCTCAGCAGTTAAAGCACTTGCCTAGCAAGCACAAGCCCTGAGTTCACTTCCCCAGCACCACATAAACTAGGCATGATGGCACATATCTGCAATCTCAGCACTCAGGAGACTGAGGCAAGCAGACTGCTGTGGGTTTGAGGCTAGCCTGGGATAAAGAGCAAGACCCCCATCTCAGCAAAAAAAAAAAAAAAAAAAAAAAAAAAAAAAAAAAAAAAAAAAAAAAAAAAAAAAAAAAA